>LQRL01029464.1:27422-58175 GCA_001703475.1 Hydroides elegans
TTTTATTATAATTTCTTTACATTTCTAATTTCGAAGTAAAAAAGCTCTATAATATAATCAACAAAACCAGTATGAGCTGGGGATGGGAATTATTTTTATATATACCACAAATGAGTAATTGTGAGTCTTTTTGTCTCATGGATATTTAAATCAATCATAGAAACAATAAGAGCATGGCCTTGCCTAAAGACGACTTTCGACAAAAAAAACGTTTCATATCTCATATATGCGAAATGAATAAGAGTGAAAAAACCTTATACTCAAAAAGTAATGTAGAGAAAAATATAATTATACAATTTCGTGTTGCCAGACTATTATTAGGTGTCTGATTACTAACGGGAGTTTTCTTTACAAATAGAACACACTATATTAATAGTATAGTTTGTTTTGTTTTGGAAGTTCAGACACACGCTTTGTTTAATTGACAACAAAGAAAGGGATCGTCTGTACTGTATTTTTTGATAATTATGGAATCGGCAATGTTTTCTAAGATTCAGGAACATTTCTCTTATGTGCACACATTCAAATAAATTCTACATTTCTTTTATTTATTGCGCACCCCAACAAATTCTAAAAAGATCGAGGATTCCAACAAAATAAAATAAACAGATTAGATAGAAAAAGGTGATCACTTTTTTTTTTGATTGCCGTGTCATATTATAGTTGAGAAGGCCTTGATATATTTCGTACTTATAAAAAGCCTACTTATTACTATAAGTCATATGATGTATTGACCTAAATATGCTCATGTGTCCTCAACGGGTCATTATGAAATAGTGTCTCATTTTACTGCATTTGGCCTGAAACGAATTCTAAACTGCAATAAACCTGATGATTATTTGTATTTAATGAATGATTTTTATTCTTAGTTTGCCAGCAAGGAACACAGACAATATCGTGCAAGCTGCTTTGCACAAATTGCCTGCAGATAAAAACATTATTAAGCAGAAGGTTTGATTGTGTGCTTATCTTAAAAGAGCTTATTATTAGTGAAGAGAACATCTTTATTTTGCAAAACGTTAATATTTAAAACACCAATGCTGATCTTAGTTCTATTATTGTTTGTAATGAAATAAGGCCTCGATCAGAATACATTTTCCCGACAGCATCTTATCACGATTCGGTATAAAATAAACATGGTCATTGAGATACTTTTTCTATATACTGTCTGATTGTCAACGTATTCTGAACGTGACAATAATCAAGATTATAAGCCTTAGTTATGTCATTCTGAGATAAAAGTCTGACGTCTTATTAACGACATTGAAGCTATTGATGTGATCAGGGCGTTCCTAAGTACTGTTTGTGAATTATGTATAGAGTACAGTTCCACGTCCCAATTCGGCAACTTAAAGTAATCATACATGCGAAATCAACAATGGCTGTCATTAAATAGCATCATCAAATCGTTATTCGATGACTTACAAATATAGCTCGGTGTACATTGTGAGTTCAATGGGTATAACAATAGGTATTGACCATGACAAAATATCTCCATGTTATCAGCTACTCATGCAAAAGTACTTGTAGACTGAGATCATCATAATATTCTCATAATTGAGGTATCAACATTTGTTTTCATTAAAGGGGGTTATAAAACCAATGAACGGCATCCATCTGTCTGTCGACATCTTGACACTACTTTAAAAGGAATGAGAAATCCCCTTATGGATTCCGTTTATGTTGGGGATATATTACTACCATATATTGCTGCTGAACTAAAGAGACTATTTTAGATTTTGTGAAAAAATATATTTGAGCTGTGCTTATGTTTTTATGGATCGTCTCAACAATTTGGCCCTGTTCGTTGGACTTTTGTTTATTGATGTTACTTAATATATATCAGATTTCTCTTGATCGATTCCGTTTTTGAAATTGAATAACAAAAATTTAATTTTAAGCTAAAATTAAATTAACCCAGAGCCTAGTTTTTTTCTCTAAGGCAACATCTCCTTCAAAGTATGCTCTGCGGTCTTTAATTCATTAGTAACAACTTATTGCAAATTATTAATCACTAGAACTTAATTTTGATTTATGATTTTGTCACATTTTGTTTAGTTTGTCACTAAGCATCAAAGCTTCCTCTTTAAACCCAGTTCGGGCCACTCATTCAAGTTGGTGCATCACTTGAACTCCATTTTGACCTAAGATTCCGTTTCCTAGTTTGAAAGCTTCATTCATTGCTATTGGTTGTTCTGTAGAGTCTCCGGCTAAAACAAACAACGCGGCCACATCATTTTTCAGTTTAGACTTCAGTTTTAATATTATTTCGTGCGCATAAACATTTTCTCTTCAAACCCATCTTATGTTTTGTTTGCACCTCCAACCAAAGCCACTACGACCGCCTCTTAAGTTTCGCATTGCTTAATTTTTCACTAGTCCTCAATTTTTTATTATAATTTCGTTTGAATCCTATGCATAAGGATATTCAATTCCATTGCATCAAATTGCAAACCCATCTCTTCGTGCACTGCAGCCTTTTCATTAGCGCCACACCAACACTTACCAGATGTCGCTACAAGAACGGAAGCAAGCGCTGATTGAGTATGCGCAACATAATATGGACGTGCCATTGGTTGCGCTTTTTTATCGTACACTGAGCTTTAGAGCAATTGTCATGTCGTTTTTTCTTGGTTGTTTTGGGTCATTGTTTTCATTGTATGGGTAATAAACTTACTTATCAAGTACCCAATTGAATCTGTGTCATTCGAATATTTCATTTCATAGCTTATATGTAAATAGTCATGACTTCTTTGAAAATTTCAACGTGTTGTTCGGCTCCTGTTACATAATTGAAATCGAATTCGATTGGTACTAAAACTGAACTATACGCAAGATTTTATTTTGCGGGTTTCCTGACCGTTATAAATATCATAATAATGTTTGTCCTTGAAAGTGTGTTATCGGTGATGAAATCATATTATACATATGCATGCTTGAAATCACTCTATGAAGCACAGATTCAAATACGCATGGATGACGGGCGCACAAGCTGGGCTTAAACATATGAAAAGAAAACGCATTATTGCAAAGGGATCTTTAATACTATGATTCATGATGCTGCTCCATTTTTATCTGAATATTACTGACGATACCCTCATGCTTGAGGTAGATTAATATGAAATCATACAACATATATTAATAGATATTCGTCAAATGTAGTAATCGGACTTTTCCAAACATATACATGTACATGTATATCATCACGCGACCTAACATTTCCAAAGAAATATGAATAACACGTGGACGGTCTGGCAATGTCCTTATAGGCCTTGACCCAGTGCATGCCTATAAATAAACTATTTACAGTGCAGCATAGATTATATGATCTATTTATCTTAAGATGCTTCGGTGTTATACAATAATAACTCCTTATGCTTGAATAAAATGAACACATTGTATTCCTATTCAGATCCAATATGAAGTACCTTCTTTAGAATCTTCTTATCTATTAGGTAATAGTCAACGGCAAGTCGACACAGAGAATGTAAACACATGACCTTGTAATCATCACATTGCGTCGTAAAATTAATGAGCTATATATAAAACAATAAACATTAAAATCATCTGAAAACTGATCGTGTTGCGTTTTGTATGACGATTCAAAGTAAAATAAAATACAGAAGTACAATGAATAAGAAAAGCACAATCCTATGCTTACGTTATAGTGAAACAATTCAATGTTGTTGCATCATCATATACTAACCAAATGTAAAAAGGGTGAATTTCATTGAGTATTCGATAGTAATTCGTGGCTAAAATAACATTTTTATTCAACGTTCATGTACACATTCATGTATGATATGCCCAGGTCTAATATTATATTCCACGTTACTGTTGTGATTTAATAAGCATTTTTATCAAGTATGGAGTTCATCTAGGCCATTTGACGGAAGAAGTTTGTTTGATTTCGGCGTGCGTTACAATATCGGGACCCGAACTCTTTGATAAGGTGCATAACGAGATGCTCGAATAGATTATTGTCGGAATAATATACATAATACTGAATGGTCTATGTATTGATATTTAGAAATTAACTAACGTTCGCTCATGATCATTTCAGTGCCGTCCATGTTAACTCTTAAGTGACCAATCCTCATTCTATATGTTCGTTTTTCAAGGTGGCACTGAAATTTGTTTCTCTTTCTATAGATTCATGTAGTTGTAATGCCTGCCTTGGCCGGAATTCGTTGCACCGCTTGCATTTCCATGTAAGTATCGAGGAGGCGATGTTAGTACTGATCGAGCTAACTTTTTGTAGATAACCTTGGTTGGTCAGACTTATGGATATCCTGCAATGAGCTGGTCTTTTGGCAGTAGCATTGAAACCCGTTTACTAGGCTGGCATAACGACTGACGTTTTAGCGAGTGTTTTATTATTTTAAGTAATTTTAGATCATCGATATGGTACCACCTTTTACAATAGGGTAGCTGCTGCATTGAAATTTATGTATACTTCTATTTCAAATTTGCGAACATTTTGATTTTCATTTTGGTTAAATTCGATGCGAAATTTGAATCGTTTGAGTCATGCTTTTGGCGCCATACACCCCTGTGCGACTTTTACGTCATCAAACATATGAATTGGTAGGAGATAAACAATACAGTTAGATCTAAAGCTTTCAAAAAGTATTGGTCAATTAGATTGCTCTCACCAATACATTAGCCGAATCAAATCACTCTAACATCCTTATGTTTTACTTTGCGTCGGTATATATGAACGCATATCACCACATACTTAAGAAATAGTAAATATATGCACAAAAAACACTCTTTGAAGATAATTATTTACTTAAAACGTTTTCATGTCAGTTTGAAGGCAAACATTTAAAATAACACATATCTCCATCTATAACTCTCATATATCATTATTAACTAATGGTATAAAAACTGTCAATATTCTAACTTCTTACCATTTGTTTTTCTTTTATAACCAAAACCAATAAACGGTCTCATTTCATTAACGATTACTAACTATTCTGTGATAGTCGACGTCAAGAAAATATCGTTTGGTGGTATCTCGAATCCCCAGTTCAGGTCATATATCTCAGAAATTTAGAATATGTCTACTGTGGTACACCTGTCTTGTGGGGTAATCTTCCATCATGCCTCATGACTAAAGATAATTTTTAGAATCGCTTCATTGAAACGTTAAAACTATAAACACGTGCAACATATAGTTTTGGATGTATTGAAAATCAGTCAGATGGTGATTTAGGCATGTTGGAAAGCAAATACTTAGTCGTTAGCTTTTTTGCGAACCATCAACTACTAGTATAGCTTTGAAAACTTGCAAAACCAGTTATGGTTTCATGCATTGTAATTTAGTTAAAGTCAACTATTACTTTTTACAGTAATAAAAAAGGATTAATTTCGACTCAAATGACCATAAAAAAGACATTTAATATTACAAATTTATAATCAATTATGAGAATTGCTGGTACTTTGCAGTATAATATACATGGAGGATAAAACTTCTCGCTCTAAACTCATTTGGAGTATAATTCACATGACTACATTTTTCGGTTGATAGTGCTTTAGATTTGACATTGAACCTGCCAGTCATGATAGGTTAAAAATCATTTAAACAATTAAAAACATAAAGATATAATATGCAATGCATTCAATTAAAGTGCAATATGTGTAATATAAACTGTCACAATGCATAAAAATCAAGATGTAGTTGACATACTTATGAATTTATATCTAATGAGGTCGTGATCTTCAAAGTAGCACGGCCCCGGTTTTTCCTGATATAAATGGTACAACTCAACTGTGAAAATTCTTGACTGAGAATAGTGGCGCAATTAAAGGGTCACTAGTTTATTCAATGTGTTGAACAAAATAATTAATCAGATGAATAATAAAGGTTTATCAGTCGGCGGAGCTATAATTACACAAAAATAAATATTTTACCGATTTAGACTCACTTAAAATTCAGAAACAATTATCATATTTGATATTGAACCTAATAAATTCGTTAGATTCTGGAATGGATACATTATTTCAAGTTAGATGGGCGAAATAATAAAGAGCCAGAGTTATCCGTTTGACTTATCAGAATGGCCGCAAAGTTCCTTCGAGAGGAAATAATTGAACAACCACTGGAACTGTTCGGGTATAACATTATTTTCCCCGCGCTACATGGTGGAACATTTGGATCCATTCACCATGCAAAAAAGGGAGGTTCAACGTATATTGCAAAACGCATTGCAACCGATGGGGTTGAGGCAGAATGGATAAACCGTTATCGAATGGAGCCTAGACTTATGAAACAGCTAGGCAAACACCCCAATATCGTTCGGTACATTGACCATTTTGAGTCAAACAGAGCCATTTATATCTTAATGGAAAAGTGTATTGAAGGCAACATGTCACGGTTTTTCAAACACCACTCTAAACACACTGATGTTCTTCAACCCTTGTCTTCTTTCAAGCTTGATATCATGGTTCAACTTTGTAACGGAATAGAAAAGTTACATGCAGAGAAAATTGTCCATCGCGACCTCAAGCCAGACAATATTTTGTTTTGTCGTGACGGAGAACAAATACGAGCAAAAATAGCTGACTTTGGTTTGTCGAAAGATTACATAAAGGAATGTGAAGATGAGGTATGTTTAAGAAATTTATTAATGCAATGATAATTTACTATATCTATATTTAAAGGGCGGAAAATAGAATTAAATATATGTTTTTTTATGAATCGTTAGTCTTATACTATTAACCAATAGTTTATTGGTTGCTTTTCTTAATAAAAGCAATTTTGTATGACACAGCAGACGGTCTCTTGACTTCCACTAAAATTCCTATATTCATAATTTTAATGACAAAAATCTAAGATGTTTGATTGCAATCATATTGTTCATACCTATTTGTACATCAATACAAAAGACAAGGTTTCAGCAAACAGTAAACAGAAATATTTGGGTAACCCCAAACACTGTCACAGTGGCAATGGTCAATAATTAATTTCCATTTATTCATTCAACTTGTATAGAACTTATTCTTTTCGAAGCACAACTCGCCGAACAATGTACACATGTAGTATTGTTCAAGATAAAAAATGTACAAGATAAATAAATATATTCGTGCATAGTTATATTAAATTTAAATGATATATATAAATAGATATATATTATACGAAATAATACTAAGTTTAAAGATGAATATTAAAGTTTATTCTTAATGAATTAACGACTTTGTTTTTATCAAATAAAAAAAAGTGCGTTTTACGGAATCAACAAAAGAATAAACTCTTAAAATCAAGTTAGGTGTTGCATTTAGGAATTTCAAGCAAACATATATCACTAGATCATAGAATGCGGTCTAGGTTTAATTATTATTCGTTTCTCTTTGGCGCTGTGTTGATGCATTATTGTTATTGAAACATGGTTTAGAAAATCATTAACAATTGGCCAAGATGTTACACAATATGCCAGACACAGACAATTGATAAATTTAAATAATTTCGTTGTAATCAACATATAAAATGTGGCATTGATATCTCATCTGCTAGTTTTTTTTGAAAAGGTGGCCCTTTGTTCCATGCTATTTACTGCACAAGCAAATATGTTGAAAATTTACTTTATGTTTTTAAATGTAATGTATTGTTATCTTGTCATCTTACAGATTATTGACATGTAATTACTGAATTTAGATTAGCATATATTTGTGTTATTGCTCTCCATCCATCGGCATTTCACTTAAAATTCAGTTTTGAGGTTGATCTCTAGCCAACGTTGTTTTCAACGTGACAAAATATGTATAGATTGCATGCTCGTGATTAAAATGCAATATTCTTTGTAGAGAAAACGGAAAGCCTTCATGAGTACCTTCTGCGGTACCAAAAGCTTCATGGCACCAGAAATGTTTGAGTGTAGGGTGAGATACAATGAGACAGTTGATATATTCGCTATTGGACTTGTGTTCAAAATAATGTATGAATATCGAGAACATATGGATATGGAACCAAGGGTCAAGGGTGAGTCTGTGTATATGATATTATGTCTTATAATACCTCTTTGAATTCAGATATCGGAAAATTTAATCTCATTTTAAATAGTAGACGTAAAGACATGACAAATAGAAAATTACATATAAATTCCACGTATTCCATTTAGATATGTTGTATCCTTCTTTAGATGCTCAAGCGCAATGATATTCCCTAGTTAAACGAAATAATATTTAACATTTTGGTTTTAATCATATAGGCCTATAAAAGATTGAATGATCTGCGTACTTTGTACATATAATTAACACACTTATTTATGAAGTAAATATTTACGAAATGCTTACAATTTTTCCGTTCTCGTTTGATAATAGAGAGATAATGTTTTTAAACATGTTTAAATCTATTGTGTATATACAAATCTTTCTTGTCATTTTATTAGACCAGTTTTGATATTTAGAAAAAAAATCGGTTATATTAAAATATGCATAAGCTTAAAATTGAATACGGTGTTTACCAAATATTAATTAACTTTATCGAATGATTTAACCTTGCTGTCTATATAACAATAATTCATAATTCGACATGATAGCACAATACGCTCAATTAGCTCTTATAGGATAGTTTTAGTGTACTTGTTCCTGAAATCATTCCCCACTTTTTTGGCGATCATAATCTTGTTAAATCTTTTTAATATTTCTTGGGTTGCCGAACTTGTTTTACCAAAATAATGTCCTCTAATCTATATTAGCTGAAACAACACATACACGGAAGTACTTAAGCAGAGCAATATGTTGGATAGCTAGCGGGATGTCAATTGTTTTGTTACTCCATGAGATAACATTGATATGATTTTGTCAATATTAACTTAAATGTTATATTTCGGTGACTAATGAACGTTTTGAATAATGATCAAACGATATTCTTATATTTTCTTGATAATAATGTATGAATTTTCATTCTAGATATTACAAATATTGTGAAAAAACATTTCATCATAATCTTTAAGATTATCTTATTAATTAATCAAAAGTTTTAAAATTGCATTAAGCATTTAGAGTCTTTAATTTAATTGAATTATTAATATCTCACAAAATGCCGAAACAGGCATGCCCTCTGATGTGGCAGTCGGCCAGGCAATGAACTCGAACAAATATCCTGAAATGGATGTAATGCCTTGTCAGAAAGATGATGACGTTATAAAGAGAATTTTCAAAGACACGGTGTTTTTGATGGTCAGTAGGCTATCCGAAGACAGACCAAATGCAGCTTCGATCAAAAATTCGTTTGGATATCTTCAAGGTAAGATTGTTTTACATGATAAAGGTCAACCATAATAGTTTAATATTATTATGTCGTAGCGTTTTTGTTATGGGTCATTTTTCACATATTTCATAAGTGAAAATTACTTTATGATGATTTATATATGTTCATATTTACGGTTAAACCTCGGTAACTCGAGGTACATGAGACTTTAACATCGAGTTATCCGTGAATTCGAGTCAAACGTGAACTTTGACAAATCTTAAAAAATAAGGGGCATGAAAACTAACTTGAGTAAACCGTATATTCATTTATATAAATATTCATTCTTATAGCCGAGGCAGACAAATGCATGGTGGAAAGCAACGATGTCGAAGCAATTTTTAAGCCGGTAGGAAATTTGAATACACTGATTTAATCATCAATGGGTATTATAATAGAAATAATACCCGAAGGGTCCTAATCACAATGGTTATTGGCCCGAGGGATAGGGAAAAGTAATGCCCGCGCCCTTCGGGCTTGGGCATTACTTTTCCCTATCCCGAGGGCCAATAACCATTTTGATTAGGTCCCTGAGGATTTTATTCCTTTTATTATATGGATATCCGCATTTTTCGAACACTTTTCAGAGTTTGAAGTGTGATATATTTTTGCGTAACGTTTACGTAAAATGGCTATTTTTCGAAACAATTCAACCTACCTTGGTGAATAGTGCTTTCAAACCAGGCCTGTCGGTTTATATAGCGATTTCAGTTTGTCCCAATGTCACCAGATATTCTTCATATTAAAGTGTCTTTGGACAAACTCTAAATAAATGTTAACGTAAAACCTAAAACACTGTTATTTCACTGCCTCGAACGTTCCACTTTCCATTTTTTTACGTTGATAATTCTGCGATTCTTTCGATAAACATATTCCACTTGCTAATTCATTTAAATGAATTATTCACTTCACAATTCATTACAAAAATTGTCCACATAAACACTTTGTTCAGTTCCTTCAAACTTCATTTTTAATACGTTTAAAAGTATATATCTTTTCAGTATCTTTATAACTTTTATCAATGTCAGTTTCTCTGTTGTCTGAAATTGATAGCATTGCGTTTTATTGCTAATTTCTCAAGAAAATATAGTAAAAACCCACTTTATTTCATAAAATTAAGAAATTCACTCAATTCATTGCACATTCTTTTCATAACTGAAGTAAACAATATGTCACATACGTAAGACTGCAACGTCATAATTCAGGAAGATAAATTCTGATTGACGTGCCTGATTGACAGGGTACAGTAACGACAAGGGCATTCACCTATCTCGCTGGTCATAACGCACTAATGCACCCATATATAAAGCGAGTGAAGGCGCATAATATTCAATTGGCGCTTTGGCTCAAGTGGTTAGAGCGCTCGGGCAATGGGGTGGACCCGGGTTCGAGTCCAGATATAGACATCTTGATTTTCTTCAAAATAAATATTTTTCACAAAATATGATATTACTACGCACCCGGTCCATATCACAAACGATATGGATCGGGTGATATTGCCCTCTAAAACCCATTATTTTCCACCATCCATATAATAAATATTATTATCCCTCATTGCCCTGAAATGAGGATGGATATAATTAACGCTCTGTGTTTATCCGTTAGGTCGTCTGGTTTTCCGTGCGTATGTTGATACATATGGGTGAATTTGTTTTAGAAAAACTATTGTTTTAGAAAATCTCTAAGTAACCGCTCCAAATTGACTCTTACAGTATAAAAAAAGATAAACCAAAGTTGCGTCGTGTGAGGCTATAAATTGATATTCATCAAATGATACTGTTGTATATTACATATGTCTCTATCACCATGTGAACAGAGCGTTATTTCTTTTTATAAATTCAAATGAACATGGTTTTATCGTTGACCATTACAATTTGTAGATAATTAGTAAAATGGTGTGGAGTTTTTGTGTCAATTCAATGTTTTTATTGTTTCTGATAAACCATTTATTTCGATTTTATTTTTCATGCAATGTCACTGATCAGTCAGCTTAGAGGGTGAATGCAACCTTGACCAACGTTTAATTTGAGCTTAAACACGTATAGCCCCATGATGCACATACATATTTGCAAATTCTGAATATATATTTATGAACTGTAGGCGGTTTCATATAAATTTTAATTGGCCTTATTACAAAGGAAGGGTGTTTTGTCTAACTCTCCACACAATTTTCAAGTTAATATGAATCAAATGTGTTCGTGCTTTATTTACTTTAAACATTGTTTCTAATTTACTACAATTAAAACAAATAAATTGTGTTAGTATTAAAAGCTTTTCTAGCATTTTCGGTCCTAACAACAATGTTCTAGCCATATTTGGGGTTCACCCAATGAACCGAATGAATAGTTATTGCATTAGTATTTGTTGTTTAAAAAGAGCCCAATGAATATATATTTAGTGGCCCTTGTGACACGTCATAACACATACAAGTACAACTCACATATCATACTTCTTCAACCATTGACTACCGAGTCCTTTCACATACCACTGTGATATTCAGATTACAGGAAAGCTTATTTTCATTCTTCACAGATACTTATAAGTTTCCTCATGTGCAAATCACAAGGTTTGATTGTGATAAGATTTCGAGTATTTACCTACCTCTATAATGTTGCTTATGTATTCGTACAAATTATGCAACGCTTTATAATTGCATTGAATCATTCAATACTTGAACTTGCACTTATGACTTTCAGATGTTTGTCCAGTGATTTCCCCTATCCGCAAAATTAGTAACAATAATTTTTCTTCGTTTTTGTCTTTTTCTAAGGATGATTGGAAAACATCCAGACAGCTTATAAGCTTTAGAAAAGATTCAACAAACGACGAAACAATGGAAATAAATATGGAAACCTTGCGTCTATTGGAAAGAGTTCCGAAACCAATTTCCAGCATGGCCATAGCTGGTCGTATGCGAAGTGGAAAATCATACTTTCTTAACAAAATGGTGGGTCGTGAAGGCATTTTTGAGACATCAAATTCTTTCATGCCTTGTACAAAAGGTATATGGGTGTGGGTTACATTCGATGAAACATCCAGAAAGAGCGTCATATTATTTGACACAGAAGGTCTATTTGATCCCAAAATAGATAATCAACAAATGGGAAGCAAACTCTTCACACTTATGTCTTTTATGACCAACACCCTCATCATTTACCTCAAAGACGAACTAGATGCCGGCATTATAAAGACTCTTCAATATCCTTTTTGATGTGATGAATAATAAATAATATAAATAATAATAGATAACATAAGAAGTATAATCGTTTTACGTTTCGTTAATTTTATTTCATTTTATTAAGTCAAATTTTGAAACAGAAGATAAAATCTAAGAATTTTTTGTTATATTTGCTTAATGTATAATACTGAGGTGATAGCGTTTATGAACAAAACTGTGAAGGATTTCAGCCAAACACCCAGGATGACCGTGGTATCGAGGAATTTCGATTTGGACTTAGGTGGATCGACTGAGATGGAGTATTTGGAGTATTTGCTCAATGTAATTATTTGCTCAAAATCGGAATGTTTATGATATTTGAATGGAATTTAAATACTGATGACAAGAACGCAATCAATCTAGTCGTTGAATTATTAGTTACTTGTCCTCATTCTAGTTATGCAATTCCCATATTTTATATTTTTTTGCATATAAATATAGGGCGAGAAACAAATATTGGACACTTTTCCGGAGCGGTCATGCAGCTTATGTAAGGACGGACAGATTGAAGAGGTGACGAGGCAAATATACAACCAATGTGCAAACTATCCGATGAATGGGAAGGGTAAGCTATGAGAAACGTTAGCTGTTATTATACTTTAGAATGGGAGCATTGTCTTTATGTCTCATGCCTTGACGAACGAAATTACACATAAGAATTCTGCGTTACGTTGAGGTGTCAAGCCTTAACAAATATATAAAATGTTTCATTGACTCTAGTCTTGCTATTGCATAGATTGACAAAGACGCTGCATTAACTTGGGCGGCGCATTTAAACTGAGATCTAATGATGGTCGTATAAAAGTCAATCAAATATTTTTTTCAAACGTGATTTGTTAGGAATATCAGAAAAAAAAACAATGCCAAATGAGCGTCTGGGCGTCGGTTAGTCCTCTTGGGTGATGGTTCAATGCGCGAAAGACATTCATTTCCGCACTCGACGCAACTGAACGTTGAGATACTTGTTGAAGGGACTGGATCAAAAGACTTTCTAGCTGCTTTGCTCTGCATCGGAGACTCTATACGGCGTTATTCGTGTGACTAGCAGACTGATTGTCATCGTGCCATCAACTGTTTACGGTTTGATGCATCTGTCTCCCCGGTGGTAGGATTGAACCCACGTTCTTTATGATTGACATTTAAGGTACATTTTTAGCGGAGGCAGGGGTGTGTTTTTCCTCTTTTACCACCTTTTAGCTGTCCATATAGCATCGCATCTGGTATACAGTGGTCATCTATAAGCACGACATGTCCTACCCAGCGTATTCGGCTTTGACCAGCAGTGTCTGTCCACAAGGGATTCCGCATCTTCATAAAACATCGATCATGTTTCACACCCGTACAACCTGGTAGAGAATATATCAATCCTGTATACGCTTATCTTCGTAGTGGTCTGAGTGTTGTGGCTTTTTCAGAGGCGCTTTCTTAGTTGTCCAAATGCAATGCTTTCCTTTTAAAAACGGCCTGCTATTTCTTACTAGAGATCCATTGCAAGAATTCATGCTTTCCATGTAGCAAAAGTTCTTAAAAGAGGAGAGCGTTGCGCCATTAATCACGAATGCTGGGTAGTGGTGCTGCTCTTTTGGTTTCTTTTGGTTTTTATGCTGATGGTTGGACCAAACATTCTTTGCGGTAAAACAGTAGACTATTGACTGGATATCTTTTAGAACAGAGAGCCCAATCGTCAGCAAAAAGGAGGTCACGGATAAGTCTGTTTTTGGTCTTGCTGCGGGCAGCGGAGCGCCACAGGTAAAAGACCCCACCATCGGTTTTTATGCCGAAAGGCGTCGGAGCTAATAGGCAGCCCTACTTAGCACTGTTGATGATCTCAAATGGCTCGGAGTGCTTTCTGCTGTCAAAAACGCTTTAACGCTGCGGAACAGTTTCTTAAAGGGCTGTCATTTTTAAAGCTCTCTGTAACTGAATATGATGTCAGCGGTACAGCGACCATTACGAAATTCACACTGTGACTCAGGATACACTTTGTTGGCCACTCAATTAGTGAGACGGTTGAGGACCACCCTGGCAGCACCAAACAGCTTCGTCAGTATTCAAATCAAGTAGGCTCCTCCACCCTTGTAGATTTCGGCTGGAAAACCATCCTGTCCTGGTGCGTAACCCGAGGACAGCTACTCTATCGCATTGACAACTGCTGGCATTGAGTTGGTTCTGCATCGAGGCCTTCCATAATAGAAAGCTGTGTGTTTTCCTGCAATACTTCATTAGATCGCAGACGGCTTGTTGAGCAAGGAGTTTAAGTGTTTAGTTTTAAGAGTCCGTAAGCAGAGTTGCACCGTCCGCTTGATGTATGGGGCTGAATCCGATGACACGAGATCCGTTGATAGCTTTTAGACCATCGAAGAGAGCTCGTCTACTCTTACCGCCAGCAGTTCGTCATGGTTCTGAGTGGCCCGCTTTACTGCTTCCCAGGTTGCCTTTTTTGGATTTTTTCGTCTCCAATGTACTTGCATTGTAGCTCTTGCATGCGATCTAATAAAACCTGGATTTCTCAGTCGTTCTCGTTCTCTCAAAGCACATCATCAGCAACGGTGTACAATTCTACTTCTGAACAGGAGATGGTCTGATAAGTAACTACACGTTTGATTCTTACATCACGTCGGTCAGATTGTCTGACTATTTCATAGTAAAGAATATGCAAATGATTCGATATTGGGACATGCAATGTTTAGGGCTCCTTTTATGGCCCCTTCTTCTGATGTGGGAAAGCAACGTTAGTCCTATAAGGCCTTTTCTGACATACAGGGAGGATACAAACGGCTGATAGGTGACTTTGTCAGCCGCAGCGCCCATCAACCCTTTGCCGCATACGTGTACATTGTCACTAGAAACAATCAGTTGCATCTTCTATCTGTTCCCGTCATCACTTTTCCGCCGCTACAAGGTTAGTTGGTGTTACCGAGACGACCTGCACAATACATTGGCAGTTTGTTGCGCTGAGCAAAAGCAAGAAGACCCATATACCCTGCTGCTCTCTTAAAGACAACGAGTTAGACTGAGACTCAGTGTGCAAGTTTTAGTTGGGAGTTTTCTTCTCCATAATACCAGCAATTCCAAGGCACACATAGAGTGACACAAAGCCGGGGCACTTGCCTGACACAGTCAGCCCAGTGAGCTGAGCATTTGGATATTAAATTGGAGTAACCTACTCTTATACCATGCCTAACAAAAACATAACCTGCAGCGCAATATGTGGTTTTATAGCCAGAGAGACCTTTTCCTGTCCTTTGCCTGAAAGGACATTACCTGCAAGGCAGCAGGTGGATTGGATATCTGAATTACCTTTTCCAATCCCAGGGAGGTGGCTGGTTAATACCAAGGAAAGTACGATATGCGACAGGAGGACCATTTTCGCAATTAGGGACCTGTCCTTTGCCCTTGCTAGGGTAAAATGCTACATCTCTAACACATATGAAGAAGTACATTATGCCCCAAGGTTTTCTATTCATCCAATGGACGGGCAACAGTTGATGTGAGCTCAGGGTTTTCACAGTGATAGATTAGACCAATGGGATGATGGGTCAGTTAGGGGATAAGAAGGGGGAGGGGTATATTGGGAGAGGGGGATAGCGTTTTGGTTTGGTGCACATATTTGCGCCTTTTCACTTTGAGGGAACGGGTGTCTCGTATAGAGCTAATATATTTGATATTATAAAATTCATCAGTAATATGAAACATATCAACATGAATAAACATCTATATCATATATTGGGTCAGTGGTCAAAGCGTATCCATCAATGCCTTGCCTCATGCTGCATGGTTATTACAGACATGTTCAAAATATTGCCAATGAACGCTAATTGATTTTGAAAATTATAACGGTTGTCTCAAACACCCGTTACACCACAATATCAGAGGACTTAAGATAATATTTCGAACCGATTTGTATAATAGAGGTTTTGACTTAAGGTGATATCAGTTGTTTCAAGTCGTTCAAATTAAAAACAGATACTCATGTCATGTATCTTATTACATGTGGCTGTATAATACATGTAACAGAGAAAACATTTACCAAAATTACAATGAACATAGCGGCAACTAGATGCGAGAGGCCAAGAATATGTATTGTAGATAATATTGTTGAACGAGACGGTTGAGAATTCATCATACCGACCTTTGTTCGAATTTGATATCATATGATTTCAGGTGGCAAGTTTATTTGATTCTTTTGATACATGTATTAAAGATTAAAGTAAATTCGTTTATTTCAGCATTTGGACAACGACTGAAGTGGTACGTCACTAATCTTAATAAGTTCGACGGAAATGCTTTTGTACGATGGGGAACATTAAAGAAATTTGAAGATGAGGCTTTCACGCTGTTTTCCGAATCTGTTGTTAAGTTTCTACAAAAACAAAAGGCAGATCGGGCTCCACCAACAGAAGAAAAAGTGTTGGCTCATTTCAGTGGAGGCAGAAAACTCACAAATCAATTGAAATTAAAACTTCAACAGGACGGTATTCCTGAAACAACGGCTGAAGTAAGCATTTAAACTTAAAATATTGTTACACATTCATTAAAAATAACAATATCCAACATCAGGTTCATTAGTTTTCTTGCTCGTGGTTTAATTGTAAAACTTAAAATCAATGTATGTGTTTATTTCTAATATAGGCTTTAATTCATGGAATCTTAACAAGCATCGTTTCAAAAGAAGTCAACAAGCAGTACAAAGTGTTTATCGAACATCAATTGAAGCGCGTCAGATACTATTGTGAAGGTAAAAACTTGATTTGTTGATATGCTATAAATTTATTGCAAAAGCAGACACGATCTTATCGTTTCATAGAGTGGTTGCTGGACACTCAAACTGCATAATAGGATGTAAGAAAATTTATTTACTGAGAATATATGTAGGAAATATCCTATTTTAAATAATACTTTGGTATTGATGAATGGTTTACAATGAGAAACATTTTCTAATATGGATTTTGATATAAAAATGAGTTTGGAGCTTTCTGAAAGTTAATTTGCTAACTCCCAAGAACTATCAATTAAATTATAAACAGGGGCTGGCTGTAATCATTTCATCTTTCACTAAATTCAAAGATTGATCAGGCACCATGAATTAATTTCACGCTAGGTGAAAGTTAATACATCGCAATACAAATTCATGTTGACATTGATAAATTATTTACATTGTGAATCAAATTTCAAATGTAACATTTGATATAAATAGAGTGCGTCGGTTTGGAATAGTTATTTTGCTGAATTCCCAAAGAATCTTCAAAAATATTAGAAACAGGTGCTGACTGTAAATATTTCAATATTGTTTGTATAAATTAAAGATTGATATTGAACAATTAAATTATTCCACACCAGGGCTAATTTGCTAGCTAATTCTAATATTTATATTACTTCAGCCTACAACAACATATTATAAGATAATATTAAACATTGAAATATTAAAATATGACTAAAACCTGTTTCAAATATAAACTGTAAATAATCAGGTCGCATTCCGCTATTCCTTCTTGCTCAGCAAAATGATATAACATGATACATATCATTCCTTTTAAACTTAATTTTATATACTAATACAATCTACGTATCTTTAAATATATTTACTAGATATTATGTCCTAGCTATTGCACGATAAGACAAAATTACACTTTGTACGATGTTATTTAAATATTGTTTTTTTAGATGATACGGTACAAAGCGTAAAATGGACAATTACTTGTTTTACCATCAAAATGAAGCACGTAAATTAAAACATCAGTCATAATAATTGTTATACAACCAGCAAATTGGAAGTGTTGAACAAATCGAAAATGCATCACCCTGCATACTGTTCAACTTGTGAAAATATTTTAACCTACACGTAGAAACACGTACACGTAGAATACGAATTTATATGCGATTCCTGAAGCCAATCTAGTGCTAAATTTTATCAGAGATAAATGCGCCACGCCTAAGAAAATACTGCAACAAGAAGTAGAAATAATATATGTTCAACTATGAATTTTACAGGAAAACGTTCCGTCAGTTATAAGTGAGATCATTCATCCCGCTAACGTGGAAACAGTCTCCATAACGACCACAGGGAAAATAAACAATATCAAAATCTTCAAGATGGATAGAGACGAAATCTTTTACATTTATTTTAACATAAAAAACAAATTATTTAAACATAATTTTAGCTGTTGTGCTAAAAATTGTGAAATAAAAAATATTTCTAGAGTATATGTTGCTACTACGATTATTTGTTTTAAAGAATTTATGCTATATCAATAATTGTATATAAAACGTAACATTGTATGCTATATCACAGTGATTGTTCATACCTAATTAGTTGTCTCGCATCAAACTAATTTATCATTAAGTCACAATGACTATATATTGAGTCATAAAGATTCAAACTCTGGCGAAAACTATTCTTTACAGTTTTTTTCTAATTATCAAAACAAATCAATTGAATAAAGTTGATTTAGAGCGAAACTGGTCTGGACAATAAACAATGATAATAAAAAGAAACACAACTTCAACAAATGTCTTATTGTGTGTTATCGTATAATAGCTATGACATAATATATATATATTTCAACCTGAAAAGGATTTTATAGTTGTATCGTCTTGTGAGGATACACGATATTTGCTTAAATCAAGGAGTATTACAATAAATCGTACATACCGCGCAAACGCATTTTGTTGTAAGACGTTTAATAATAATAATATAATGGAGAAGTTCTTAGATACTAAATCAATATCAAGAATACTAAAGGTTCATCATATGAACATTTATATTTTGAACGATACACTTCAACAGGCAAATAATAATTTTAACTAAGATAAACAGATCTGTTGTTTTCACAATAAACTACATAGCGCAAATAATTCTAACTAATAAAAGCAGATCTGTAGTCCTTATTTTCTGCAATTTATCATTTTTGTTGTGCCTTCATATGACTCTTGTGTCATATAACTTTTCTTCTTTTGGTGTTTGATTTGTAAAATTAAAAACTGTACAAATTCATGACTTTTACAGCAAACAAATCTTAATTGAAAGGTTACAATACTTTTTGGTCATTCGTCATATTCATTAGAGATATGCACATTACAGTTTTCTATTTTTTATCTTTTCATCTATTCAATTTAATAAATGACCTGCGTATAACTTTAGGTTAACACTATTTTATTATATTTTCTCTTTGGCCCCGTTATATTTTTCATATGGAAATTAATATTTTCAAGGTAATATTATCTAGAGTGAAATCTGTAAACAAGTATTCAATCACATAGTATTACAACTGGAATTCGTAAATTCGCTCCTTGATTGTATAGTTGATATTCATGATATTCATTAGTATCATCATTTGTGATATTTAAATTTATATTACTATTTCGAAATTTATTATCATAAGCACTCTTAGAAACACTATAACTAGTGCTTAACTAGTGAACAACCCTGGCAACATACCTTGTTAATATTTTTGATTGCATTTATAATAAATCTTTGTGCGTTGATTGATTTTTCCTGGTTTTTGATATCGTTATCCATATGCAAATTGTTTTACTTTGTATATCGAAAGTTTGCTATACAAATATTAATATACACAAAAGCATAAATTATGTTATGTTTTTTGTTAATTTTCAAACGACTTGTGAAATACACTCCATAAACGTAAATATATCGAAACGTAAAAGTAAATATATTTATAAAGTAATTTATTGTCAAATTTTCTCCTTATTTAAAGTTCAAATAAATCAACACCATGATTACCCTCCATGCCTGAAAATACCCCAGGTACTATCCCATGGTCACTTCCTCATTTGAATCTTTTCTTTTAGAGAATAAATTTAAATTGTATACCCTAAAGATCCAGCCAGGCTAACCAGATATCGCTCAAAATTCAACAAAAAAACTATGAAAGTAATTGTAGCATGTTTTATGCGTATTGGTTTATCTTATTTGATTTTTTTTGCAAAGTGAAGGCTGGTTGCGCGATTATATTTGTGAACTATAGAACATGTTCGGAAATATCTCGTCCAAACCGCGACTCTAAAGGTATCGATAACATTAGGGAAATGAAAGGTCCATTAATGGACAGGCCGCATTAAATTACAGTTTATAGATACCAATAATTTTATATAAAATGTTTCAAAGTCAGTCTAAATTTGTGATTCTTATACTCTTTTGTATTTCCTGATATAAATTAATATGACAATGTTTATCAATTAAATCAATTCTCATTTGCATGAGGAGATAACATTATAATAGAATCAAAATCACATCTCGTTTCCCCCTCTGAAATGTTTTATGGTAAGAATAAAAATATATACTTTCAATTTTTTACAAATATTTGCTCAATATTTTCAGTTATAAAAATGTGAATAGCTATGCTATTTGAACAACATGCAATAAACATCAGAAAATATGACATTGTGTAAGTTTGCTGGTGCACGATAATTTTAATGCAAAATAAATAATTGATCACCACTGTGCTGTTAGTCATTGTCAATGGCTTAATTATTTGATTAATGCAAACGCCCAACGTTTATGACACACGACAACAAGCCCCATCATTATTTCATCCATAAATTCTTACAATTATCGCGCTTTGAGCAAAATGACGCCAATATCACAACCTTGAAATAGCAAGAATAATGCACTTTTATGAATTGATTAAGCATTTGAACACACTTATACGCGTTGTTAATTGTTGTTTTTAAATATAACAAATAATAATAATATATATATGTATTTTGTTTAAGGTTTTCTGGAAGAAAATCATACATGCACAAGTAATATACAAGGTAACCTTTCATATTCCAGATCAAATTTTCTATCTAATTTGAATGGAACATAGTTTAAAAGTATATTGATGTTACTACTCAATAGTATCGTTTTAATTCAGCAAAATTACAAAAACAATTTAAATATTAATATGTGCTAAACAATTCAACTGCAGAGTGTGGCGTTCATAGCCTATGTGAATTCCAATTGAGACAAATGTACTTGAGAAGGATGCAACATTTTCAAAGGTCGCCAAAGCATGCTGATCTCTTTGAGAACAAATTTAATGAATATATTGCAAAAACGGGTTTGAAACGTGATCGTCTTCTTCAGGCTAAGGTAAATAATACAATTGGTCAATTTCTAATGGTTCAACCTCTGCTATTTTTATTCAAGACAACAATAAACAAGTATTCATTGCACATCCATTCAATAAACAAGGGATAGAAATAAGAATACCTGATCACTTCAATTACAAATATCTATGTAAATGTTGAAAATATTTATACCGTGCAAATCAGCTATAAATGTAATGTATGCAATTATAAATGATTGGATAGGCATGATTGGATAGGCTTGATTGGATAGGCTTTATATTAATGCAAACATCAATGCAAAAAACAGTCTCATATCTATACATATAAGGCATTTATACAGGCAAAGGTGGCTCTTATTTCTGGACGACCAGGCTGGATCGGTGCCTTAATTGGGGTGGCATCAGGTGCAGCAGCCGGATTAGCTGTAGGAACTGCTGCAGGACTCACTGCGGGATTGATTGCTACTCCGATCACTGCTGTAGTGGGTGCTGTGATCGGGTTAGGGGCCGGAATGGCAAAAACGGCCAGGTAACAAAAAGGGTTTTGTTTGATATAAGAATTAAAAAAGACAGTCACTATTAAAAGCATTAATGTATACATAATGACTAAATAAAGACACCCTTATGGGTTTCCCTTTTGGAATATAGGAAATACAATGTTTTGCTTATAAGCTGAAAAATAGTTGCATTATCTTTTATCACAAATTCTAAATATTAAATGTAAGTACAAAGTAACTTGACTTGACTTGACTTATGGATTTATTCCTCTCCGGAACCGGGCTCACTCCGTGACTTTTCTGCGCCATTCTAGCCTTTCGGACGTTCTGCGTTCTACTATCGCCAGAGGTAGGCCGATGTTCTCTCGGATCCAGGCGCACCATTTCTTTGGCGGTCGGCCTCTTGGTCTCGGGTTTGTAAAGTAGAGGTGGAACGCACGGGCCACGTAGCGTTCTGCAGGTCACATGGCCAAACCACTTACGGCTTTTGGTTTTGATGATATCGGTTATTGTCGATATGCAAGGCCGTTCTCACTGTTTCGTTTCTGACTCCGTCGCGCAGCTTGACATCGGAGATGGCTCGCAGGCATCGCTTTTCAAATGTCTCCAATTTTCTGCTATCTTCGGACATAATGATCCATGTCTCGGCGGCGTACGTTGCCATTGGCAGGATGAGCGCTTTGTTTAATCTCACTTTCAGGGGCTTGCTTATTTCGCGTTTTTCCAGATTGGGATCTTCAGTCTACCGAATGCAGCTGAGGCTAGCGATATACGTCTTCTTACGTCGTCAGAGGAATCGGGGACTATGCTCCCGAGGAACACGAACTCTTTGACAAGCTCGACTTTGCTGCCGTCTAGTACAACGGCTTGGTTAGTTGGGGATATGATCCTACATTTCGCGCCATTTATCTTCATGCCCAATTTCTTGTACGCTGCGTCTAGCTGTTAGGTACTTCCTTTCAGCTTTTCAAAAATGACAGATAGTAGGGTGGTATCGTGTGCATACCTTATATCGATGGAAAAGGTATCTGTTAGTGCTATTGTTCGATCTAATTCGCTCAGTTCTTTCATAACGAATTATAGAAAGACGTTGAACAGTGTTGGGGATAGAAGACACCCCTCGTCTGAGCTTCAAACCACTCAGTTAGCTGGTCATCGATCACAACTGCGCATTTCGCATTATTACATAATTCTACCACTCAGACAATCTTTGCGTCTACGCCTATGGCTAGGAGCATTTTACACAGCGTTTTTTTTCTATATTGTGTCGAAGGCGGCTTTGAAATCTGTAAAGTTAAAATGAAGTGGCACTTGGTGTTCTTTTGCCTTTTCGATTATTTTTCGAACGATAAAGATGGCATCGACCGTTCCACGGCCTGGTCTAAATGCGAACTAACTCTCTCCGGTAGCCGCTTCTTTTTTCTGCATTCTGCTTAGAAGTACTCTACTAAATACTTTGCCAGGTATTGAGAGTAGTGATATTGTACGATAGTTCGCGAGTTTGCTTGTCGCCTTTTTGTGTATGGGGGTTACCATCATACGCGCCCAGTCCTTTAGTGTTTTCTTAGTTTCATATACCGTGTTGTATATTTTATGCAGCATCACCACCATCGGGTCACCACCTGCCTTTGGCACCTCAGCGGTTATGACATTTATTCCTAACTGAATGTCCGCTTGCAGATGCAGTCCGCCTGTAGTTTGTAGTTGCTTAGTAGCTCACTAACCATAATGGTCAGCACCCGTACATTATAAATAGGCTAGTATATAACATCTATTGCAGTGTATGTAATGTGTGACAAAGCCTTATCAGCTTGGAGAATAATACTTATGTGTTCAGCATCCATTATAGTCAGCCGCATTCATTTACACGATTCTATATATATTCTTATTTTAGAAATAAAACCCTAGAAAGCCAGAAAATTTTCGAGGAACAAAAGAAAATAAAGAAGGCCAGAATTGCTCGAGGAATGCAATTACAAGGAGTAGTGTAAGATATTGTAATATTTTATTAGCAAAGGGAAGACGAAATTCAAATATCTAAAGCAAAATGACAAGCAAGTAACGTTATTGAATCAGAGCAAAAGTAATTGCAAAAGTAATTGCAGTCAGCTAATCCTTTTTATTTGATGAGACTCGAGCGCATGCCATTGTTGATGGTAATATTACAAACATGAAAGTTTATTATATTCATCACAGAGTCGCTACTCAAATGTTATACTATTTGTAGTAATCTAAACTGAATAAATTTGTGTCTTAGGTCCCGAAAAGACGAAAAAGACAGTTCGGGTATGTTGTATTTGTGAATATGGTATATTTTGCAAATTGTAAAAGCTATTAAGAATGGTAAAAGCTTTCATTTATAAGTTATACAGGACAAATAATGGACTCACGAACTAAAGTATCTTTAATTATACTTCGTGTATGCCATACAGAACATAATTATAATTGAAAATATCACAAGCTTATTCAAAAGCCATTATTAATTGTTGCATATACTTGTGCAAATATGTTGTTCAGATGAAGAAACATTCTTGGATGAAGAAAATTAAGATAAATCACCCAGGTGAGATATTTCTTATAAATAATAAATTAGAAATAAATTTAAAAGGTGTTAATCAAGGTGGTTATTGGCATAAACAATAAAAAGAAATAATAAAAAATGGCTTTAAATCACATTTGAAGATTTCATTTATTTTATTACATCAATATTCATATTCATTCATTTTCTTACCATTGATAGGATTTTGAGAAATTGATTTTGTTTTGTGTAAATGTTGAAATGTTGTAAATGTTGTAAATGTAGATGTTGTAAAGCTTAAAGATTAAACAATTGTTTATCAAAAATATGGTCACATATCTAAATATCACTAAATGTTAATTATAAATAAGTTTCGTGGACTATAAGTTAGGACGTAACAATAGACGATATTGTATTTAAACGTTATCAATAGTTCCTATGATACGAATTTGTGATGATTATTATCATAAGGGTAGGCTCATTAAAAGCAAAGGTAATACCTAGAAAATCATAATAAAGTTCAAATATGATACTCACAAGTAACAAAATAAAATTATAGATAGCTTGATAATGGTACATCTAGAACAAAATTTGCGTTCATATTAGTATGAATCGCTAGGAGGCTGATATAGTATTGAATGCTATTGTAATTACAAAATCGGGAATCACCAATATAGTTATGCAATGGTTGAGATAACGTATGATACGCTCTTGCAGAGTTCCCCTCAGGCTCTTTTTTCACGCTTTATCAAGTATTTTTCTAGTTACTTCACATACCAGTGCCTATATGGTAATCATTATAATGTAAAATAATTATGCCACGTGCTTTTTTCCGTTACAGACGAAGGAAATATGACACCATCTATTGAGCATCGTAAGGCTATTCATTTATCATTAAAATCAAACAAATATTCAATTTCAATATTCTTCGAAATAAATAAACAAAAAAATCATAGTTGCTATGTAATTCAAACTTTACATAATGCTTGAAAACTTTTTTATTGATGACAATGAATCGTTTTTTAACCTTGTTTTTTTTCTAATTACAGTTGATGAAAAATTCTTATAGATCAGTTAACGTCCTGACACCATCAGCGACAAAGAATAATTGACAATGTTTAATGACAATGAATAATCATGAGCTAAGTATCCACATTTTTATGATAACTGTTTCATTCTGATAGACTACATGTGCAGTAACACTATTTTGTATATTCTTTTAATTGTACCTATGATGTCATATCACGGACAAAGTACTTTCATTAACTTTTTGCAATTTATGATTCATTAATTATTACAAGTTTAAAATGTGTTGCTCAAATGTATCATTCATTATAATGTTTTAAGCGATGTGATTTAAATAAGACGTTCGAGCGTTTGAAATTATTTTTAAAAATAATACATCGCACTTACATTAATTGAGGTATATGTAGTTAGATGAAAACTTTGTTGTACATCGCTTTGTAAAATAAGAATATAATTACCTGATAGCATGATTTGGATGGAAGCTAAATAATTCGAAGTATAATATCAGTAGGTATTAAATGGTACTAAATACTTTAACATTTCGAAAGGAAACAAAATAATATAGTTTTGGCATAAAAACACGTTTCTGTATGTAACTAGGCGTGTCAAGGTATGTTCTATCTGCCTGTTGATATATTAATTCTATCGAAAGAATGTAAGCATAAAAATGTATTTGGTAAAGAAGACATTTTATGCATGATCGGCTTAGCAAACGAATATGATATTATTTTAACATGTTATGTGTATACACATTTTGTTTATTCGCGAAATATTCTGTTGTCAATATTTTTTGTATATTATTTTTTTTGTATTTTATTATACTTCTAGTCAACTCAAATATATGTAAGCCAAAATATACTTAACATCAACAATTGTTTTGAGTTGAATCGATGTATATGTAGTTAGATGTACACTGTGTTATACATCACTTTGTAAAAATACGAATGTAATTCACAGATATTATAATTTGAATATAAGCTTAAATAGTCAAAGTATAATATCAATAGGTATCGAATGATAATGAATACTCTAACGTTGTAGAAACGAAACAAATTTATAGTTTGGGCATAAAAAACACGTATCTATGTGTAACAAGGCGTATCTAAGGGTGTTTTATCTGTCTATTGACAGATAAGTTCCATCGTAGAAATGTACGCATTAAAATGTATTTTGTAAAGAAGACTTCCGATACGTGGTCGGCTTACAAACGAATATCATATAATTGGAACATGTTATTTGTTTATATATATTTTGAATATTCATGATATATTCGGTTGTCAATTATTGTTGAATATTTTTTTTGCATTGTATTATACTTAGTCTTGTCAACTCAAATATATTCAAGCAAAAACATAATAAACATAACAAAATGTTTTAGTTTCCCCTGAATTTAGATTTTAAGTGCTTGAAAACCGAATATTCTCTCATAAAATTAAGTAAATCAGAAGGCTATTGACCCTCAAATATGATTCGTTTGAAGTTTCACCAAAAATACAAATTAGTTTACCTATGGATATTAGTAATTGTTTGGACTTTAATAATTCTATATAATGTAACATTAAACAATTTACATAATTTAAAACTATGTTGTAAGCTTTTATACAAAGAATGTAAAAATGGGAAAGGTGTATGCAGTTTTATTATAAAAATATTTTCTGCTATTTTTTATTATTTTTATTGATCGCGTTTTATACTGTTACCAGATGAAAGTCTATATATTAACCTTCAGAATGGTACACAGCAGTTAATGTCCCTCAAAATATGGACACTTAGTTAATCTGCATAACGCACACAATAAGTGTTTACGTTTAATGAAAAAGACAGCGGGGATGCTCAATCGCCATAAGAGACAATGCATAAAGCGTTAAATTAAATCACATATTTAACAAACTTCCCCACTATAAAATATTTTGAAAATTATTCTTACGCAAGTTTATATATCAAATTTAATCTCTAAAATAGTCCCATACCGGTTCCCTCTATAGTTTGTGATTTATTTCAAGGCGAAAATGCCTGAAATTTACAATATTTCGAAGGGTTTTATATGATGTTATAGTATTGCTTTGTTTAAGGAATACGATGACAATGAACAGTGGAGTGTCTAAACAAGTTATAGCAAAAGACAAAATAAAGTAATTTAAAAAGTTTGATTATGTTATGACAATCATTTTTTCTTTACCTAAAACCTTTGGAAACAATGATTCTTTTACGAAATGTATTAAAGATAATATAAACAATTATTATGTGATTTTAGTTATCTATATCGAGGTCACTTCTAGATAAAATAACACGGATAATCACACAGGGATATTTTGTATTTTAACTTGCAGAAATCATAAACAACTAATCAATTAAACTTATGTTTTTAAAACAAATCGACACTCCATTGGTTATGCAGTCAAACGGTTCAAAGGAGATCATGCTTTATTGAAATTTGAATAGGGATTAGCCAAGAGAGCACATAACTCATATCAAAGGTTAAAATTGATCCGCCACTTTGCGGCGAATGGACAATCCGTATTTTTATTTAATAAAACTAATTTAACAAAAACCATCATAATTCAAATTGAAATAATAAATCAATATACGTTAACCCTATCTTAAGATTTCGATCTTTGAACTGTAGCATCAGGGGAACAAATTATACATAGTTCTTAATGTCTAGATGATAATTCAATGCTAAATGTAGTAAAGCCAATGTAAGATATCACCATTTAACCATTAGAAAGCATAACAAAATATTGGACCTACGCAATTTAAATAGCGATTCGCTAAAAATCTATAGAAGGAACCGGTGTATGGGTTGGTCAATATGAAAGATAACTACGTAAAACACATATTTATATAATTTCTAAAAACATCCATAGTGGGCATCATTCCTATTTTCAAAGTTTAAGAGAAAAATCATTTGAAAAATGCACTTATTTTTCCAGTTTCTGCTGTGTTAATGCAGGCAACAATGTTTGTTTATGGATTATTCATTATGTCCTCCAATCTTACAGTACAAACTGGTCATTATTTATTTTAACTAAGTGTCCACTTATTAACTGCTGTGGGTAGTAGCAAGCTTGATAAATATACTGCTGTAGTATGTTATGACATCATGCTATCATGGAATAAGTTAATCTCAATGTGAGATGTGACTTATAAAACACACAGTCGCAGAACATATAGATAATTCTGTATCACTAAATGACGTAAAATGCCTCTCGATGGTTAATTTATTCAGGAATTTGCAATGAAAGCGAATATTGAAAAATTTGCTTAATTATGGATTATGAATAGAGCTTAACCGTAGAATTTATTCGACCGTAATCATGAACCAATAAATAAATTTTATTTAATGTGTGTATTCGAAAATTAACATTTTCTAATATTATGTAAACAAGGTGTGAATCTTTTTATGATAAGTAAGGATTTTTAGTAGTAAGAAATAAGAATACATCTATGAAATGCCTCTGCGTTTTGTTTATGGTTACATATTATATCCTCTGTTACAGTTGGAATATACTTGTGACACACAACCAAAACAAAAATATGATCTAGATGTCAGTAATAAGGAGAAGAACAAAAAGGAAATAATATCTTTCCCTGTGCGGTCCCGCAAAACTTTTAAACTGCATATCTTGTGGTAATATTATCAGTAGGTTAAGTCAATATACGGTACTTAATTGTCAAACTTGATAGGTTTAGATAAATAAAAAGTAAAAAGTAAACTGTTTATTGAAGACTGTATTTATGCGAGTATGTTGGTGATTTATGTATATATCATCATTTCGTCACAAATGCAATATCTATTCATAGTCATAAATGTTAAAGTTTAAACTGTCATTGTAATATTTTTTTGGCGGTGAATGAGGTAAAAAATGATGATTCCAATGAGAAACATTTTAAGTGAGACTTGCTCAGAATAATTATGTATTATAGTTCACTTAACCTTTCATCGATTCGTTGGTCAATAAGAGTGATCTATATAAGGGATCATATGATTTTAGTCGTGTACCTGTTGTCCTTAATCGGGATGATTTATCATGGAAAAATACTATTAAAACCGAGATTCAAATTATTTTAAATTTGGTTCTTTGACTTTGTGATGGAAATACATACAATGTCGTAAATATGTTGAAAGTTTCATAGTTAAGACTTCTTTTCTATCGGCTAATAAAGTATATGACCTCAAAACTTAACAATCCCTGTGTTTTACTTCATCTGCTCCTTTTTGTTGGATATGACCACTTCTAAACTAGAACATCAGTAGCATATGCTTAAACATCACAACCCGTTTGATGATAATATATAATGAATAACCAAAGCAAAATTTCCAAACCCTTTTGAATTAGAATAGTATCGAGTCATCAATTGACCAGTGAAGCAAGTACACAACAAAAACCTAAATCTAGCTCCTATTGTCTTTGTTTTAGTTTAAAAAGCGTTTGTGCTATCAGGTGTTCTTTTATCCTAATATCGATACTTTAAACGTTGAATGTAACGTTGTGTCATTTAGAATAACGCATCATTATTGGCTCACTATAATGGGGGGTAATCCAAATATTGAATCCTCGATAGTTTATGTTGTTTTAAACAATTTCAATAAAAATTGTATACAACTTAAAGAAATGTGAATTATTAACTAGAGGCGAAAATGAGAATTTTGTATGAGCGCTCTAAATTGGTGCACACTTGGGAACATTTCCATAATCTTAGAAAAATATCTTCGAAGAACTCTTGGAAATATATCTAGAAATACTCTTTCAAATAAAATACATGCATATATTCTAATCTATATTGTTATCAATATAAGAATACATAAAAAAGTATACTTTTGAAGATTAAGCCACACAAATTGAGCATAATGATTGCCCACACAGTACTATAATTTCAACCTCCAGCTTACGGATTTCCGATAAAAACAGTTTACACGGGTTTGTGAGATGGTTATGTGCGTTTGTTGAAAGAAAAAGTAGCATAGAAACATACCTATTTGTTACACTTTTTTGTTAATAAACAATGAATTATCTCTCTAATAAGCTGTAACTAAAGGTTTTGACCCAACCCAAACACATTTACTATTATTATATTGACATAGAACCATAACACCAGGGGGGGTCAAAGCCTATTCCGCCCTGGACAATTATCCCCCCCCCCTTCCGACAACTCCCCCTGGACAATTC
>LQRL01029464.1:77042-89145 GCA_001703475.1 Hydroides elegans
CGCCCAGGTGCAAGAGGTGTTGCCACATACACCCGTGGACACTATACCCGCGTTTTAGGTGAGTTCAGTGCGTTTCACAATGATTAATAAATTAATGAAGCTGCTACTCAGCTGCAAGCAAACAACGAGTTGCGGCTGATGGTCGCTCAGGTGCAAGAGGTGTTGCCACATATACCCGTGGACACTATTAGCAGCGTTTTAGGGGAGATCATTGTGCGTTTCACAATGATAAATAAATTAATGAAGCTGCTACTCAGCTGCAAGCAAACAACGAGTTGCGGCTGATGGTCGCCCAGGTGCAAGAGGTATTGCCAAATATACCCGTGGACACTATAAGTAGCGTTTTAGGTGAGTTCAATGGTTTCAAAATCATTAATATATTCTTATAGCCACCACTCAGCTACAGCCGCAAGCAAACAATGAGCTGCGGCTGATGGTCGCCCAAGTGCAAGAGGTGTTGCCAAATATACCCGTGGACACTATAAGCAGCGTTTTAGGTGAGTTCAGTGCGTTTCACAATGATTAATAAATTAATGAAGCTGCTACTTATCTGCAAGCAAACAACGAGTTGCGGCTGATGGTCGCCCAGGTGCAAGGGGTGTTGCCACATATACCCGTGGACACTATAAGTAGCGTTTTAGGTGAGTTCAATGCGTTTCACAATGATTAATAAATTAATGAAGCTGCTACTCAGCTGCAAGCAAACAACGAGCTGCGGCTGATGGTCGCCCAGGTGCAAGAGGTGTTGCCAAATATACCCGTGGACACTATAAGTAGCGTTTTAGGTGAGTTCAATGGTTTCAAAATTATTAATATATTCTTATAGCCATCACTCAGCTGCAGCCGCAAGCAAACAATGAGCTGCGGCTGATGGTCGCCTAGGTGCAAGAGGTGTTGCCAAATATACCCGTGGACACTATAAGCAGCGTTTTAGGTGAGTTCAGTGCGTTTCACAATTATTAATAAATTAATGAAGCTGCTACTTATCTGCAAGCAAACAACGAGTTGCGGCTGATGGTCGCCCAGGTGCAAGAGGTGTTGCCGCATATACCCGTGGACACTATGAGCAACGTTTTAGGTGAGTTACAAGCGGTTCCGAATAAAAGGAGGGATTGTTATGACTTTAAGCCTCTAGCCAACCAATTTGGCTGAGGACTATTGCTATCCCCCATTCCGTCCGTCTGTCCGTCCGTCCGCCCGTCTGTTAATATTTGAGATGCAGTACTTTGTCCGCGGCATTTTGGTATGAATCCGTTGTCCTAGGATTCTAAATCTTTACACAGTCAAAAAATATATATTGCAGATGTGCACGTTGAGGTGTCAGTTTGATCAACCAAAAATTATCGAAAAAACGGGGGTCTGAACTTAGACGAATCTGAGATATTTTGGGAAACTTATACAGCACTTTGTCCGCGGCACTTTGGTATGAAGCCTCTGTCCTAGGGTTCTGAAACTTCACACAGGGAAATAGTATATATTGCAGATGTGCTGCGTCGAGGTTTTAGTTTGATCGACCAAAAAATGTCGAAAAACGGGGGGTCAAATCTTTGACGAATTTGAGATATTTTGCGCTATTTGTACAGCACAGAAAGATTGCCCGTATATTGTGACGTTTTGAAGATTACGTTGTGTGGGTAAGTATGTAAGGGCAACGTTGTGAGAAAGACGTTTTGAGAAAAACGTTGTGAGAAAGACATTGTGAGAAAAACGTTGTGAGAAGGATATTTCTTTTGACCTGCTTCTTTTAAATCGACAAATATTTGTGATTAAAAATGTTTTGCATAGACTGGGGGCTTTGCATCTCTGATGCCTATGTTTTGTTATTATTATTTAGTGTTCAAACATTCGATACTTGTCCACTATCTTCATCACGTTTTAAGCCCGACGGAAATAGTTTGCCCTTTACCATGTCCTCGACCAATCGAAATACAGATGCTTAAAAGATATCCTCACATACGAAATCATTTGTTTTCTTCCAGCAATGACAAAAGATGTCGATCTCACGATCACGACTTTATTGGAACGAGGAGCAGGGGCCTCTACGCCGGAAGAGCCGTCACCTCGACAGTCACCTGTTCAGTCAAAACAACCGGTAAGTGCTTTGAAATTTATTTGTTGTGAAAAATGTAGATGTTTCATCTGAAGTGCCATTTTCGTAACTTTCCTTAGTAACGTCTTAAATCCATTCGAAGACGTTACTAAACAATAACGGTTAGTAAAGCATTTTGATTTTAAAACATTGCGAGTAATAATTCCATTCACAATACTACCTTATTACTACATTGTATTTTCGCACCACTCATTCCAAGGTACCGTATCCAATCAGTCTCTGGCCAAAGCGAGCACTTCGGTTTCTTTACTTATTTTTGCGCAGTTTAAACATCATCAGAATTCAGCATTGATTTATGTTTCGTTTTATCGCATAGTATATAAGATCCCTTTATAATACCAATTTTATATGTCTTTCCTTCCATAGTCTCCCGCAAGAGCCAGCACCGCGGCCTCTTCATTTTCGCGCCACGCCAACACTCGCCAGATGTCGCTACAAGAGCGCAAGCAAGCGCTCATTGAGCATGCGCGAGAGAAATACATTTCAAAACATGGCGGTCTCACGTGACATTTGTGGCGCTCTTTTATCGCCCACTTGAGTTTTTAGAAAAGAAGAAGAAATTGAAGAGCTTAGAGCAAAAACATGTCTAGTGCGAAATCATAGTTTTGAGAAAAACGGCATTGAATGTTCCAGATATTTGTTTAAAACTATTCAACATGTTTATTGAAAAGACATATTAATGCACTATGCAGATCACTTTTTTGTTATAAAGAGAATATAGGTATTTTACATGTTATTCGCAAAAGACATATTTGTGCATTAAACAAATTAACTTTGCATGGGTATGGCAAATTGCATGAGTATTAGCAAGTTTATTGCAATAGACTAGTTTGTGCACGTAAACCACTGAATTACACGGTCCAAATCAGTATTTTGAGGGTTTTTAAACACAAGATTTTTCAATAAATGTTCGTCGTATGACCTTTATACTCATACAAATGTTAGTTCACATATAAAAAATATCGACTGTGTTGTTATCTACAAAACATGTTTTTCGCACTAAACATGTTTTTGCTCTAAGCTCTTCAATTGTGATGTTGATTTGTTTGGGGGTTCTGGGTTAATATTTTCATTTATGCGCTTAAGGACTACATGTATAATACCCAATATCACCTCGAATGACTTTTGAAAGATAAAGTGTTTTTCAGTGAAAAGGGGATGATGTATATTTTTCTCCTGGGTGTATGGGTTTATTATTAGCAATTTAATGTGCAATGTGTTTAGAAATCAATGATCACCAATTATGACAAAGTTCATTGTGAAATCGTGATGATGAAATATCAGACAGAAATACATTGGAAAACACTGGGGACTAACGTGACATTTGTGGCGCTCTTTTATCGCCCATTTGAAGTTTTTAGAAAAGAAAAAAATGTGATGTAGATTTAAAAGGGGGGAGGGGGGTTGGGGGTTCAATATGTACATTTATGCGTTTCGGAACTGGATGTATAATGTCCCATATTTGCCTAGAATGTCTTTTGAAATATATGGCGAAAAGAGGGAAAAGAGGATAATGTACTTTTTTTCTCCTGGGTGTTTGGGTTTATTTTAGCAATTTCATGTGTAATGTGTTTAGACATCAATGATCACCATTTGACATAGTTAATGGTGTAATCGTGATTACTTCAAGCGTATTCAGCACTCATACAAACAATCATAAAATGCAATATATACTATAGGTAATGGGTTTTATTACTCTGCTTGACGTTTCGCCTTCGGGCCCTCCCGGACGGTCTCCCTCGGGGCAATGATTTTCCCGTATTTTCCAGAAAGCATGAATTATTACTATAATGTTTAATGGGTGGAGAGAAAACTGATAATTACGTTTCATCTTTTCATTCATGATAATTGTAATTGTTCATGAGTGTTCCGAATACCATACATAAGAGCCTTGTTAATTAAGGAACAACAATTCTTAATAGTTTGAGAATAAACTTTAAACATACATGTATCTAGTTTGCTTTTTCTGTCCTAATTTTGCGTAGAAAGAAGGAAGGATCTATCTTAATTATGTTAGACTATCACTAAGATTCGTACTTGAAAACTGGAAAACTGGATTTCAAATCACCGACATGATTAAATATTTAATCTTTGAAATTGAAAAAAAAAACGGATATAGAGTCATGTTAAATGACTGAGTTCTTATTATTGAATCGATGGCCTCGAATGTATTTTTCAGCGTAAAAATAAAGATGATGAAATATGAACATGAAATTCGTTGTTGTTCCTATCAATATCGGATGTAATTTCTTTTTTTTTGCTGATGTGAGTAAGACACCTATTTAATCTTTAAATAAAAACTTTAGGAAAATCAATTAAAGTGGTTTTATTTGATTCTGAATATTAAATATTTTTTCTTGCCATTCGGTGATTTTCAGATAAATAATAATGTGTACTTCTGTTATACATTTAGAACTCGAACATAGTCACGTAGACCAATTTATTTATACCATTGATTGTAGTTGATTATTTTACCACTTATATATAGCAGAACACATGTTTTCAAGTACCATAATAAATATTAACATCAGTGCGATAGTTCAGCCCTTGCACCTAAAATTGACTCCTAGTCCGCTTATCATTGTTGATATATCAATGCCTCATTTATAAATGAAGGCTCATATCTTGAAGCAGGAGTACCCAGCGATTAATTCGGTGAAATATCTATTCGGCTGGGAAATCTTACTTGCTGGCATTTTCGCAGAATAGAATAAATATGAAAATGTTCTTTTTGCTTTATTTCAAGATATAAAGTTAATAGAATGCAATGATTGCATTTAAATAACCATTTGTTGGGCAAATTATGGCTAAAATATGGGAATATACTAGTTTTGGTGGACTTTCAGATGGGCGTGAAACATTCAAGAGTATCTCTTCTTGCTGGCAACATTTTGCTGGCAACGATTTTTGGGCGTTCCTGGCTGGCAAACAAAGAATAAAGTTTTTACTTAAAGGAATAATATTTCACCACTTTAAGCTGCAAATGAATTCGTTTCTTAACGAAAGAAGTCAAATTAGACACATTTCTAAAAATCGTTCGCTGGGTACTCCTGTTGAAGGATCCTTTGTAAGTAAAAGAGGCCTTTATATAGTTCAAGCTATAGTATAAACTCCTTAAGGTGCATCATTAGTCATGAGATTTGTTGACCGTAAGAGGCTTTCGTGATCGAACTCTCATCGGAAAAATACAATATAGATAAAAATTACTCCTTGTTGGCGATGCGATTGAAATCTATCTAAAAGGTAGATAGGTGATAAGTCTCTGCTACGCTAGAAAATATTTATTGACTAGGACCTTTATAAAAAGGTAGATGGAGTCAATTTAAAGAGAGCCGAGAACTTGATACGTACAAAAAAAAAACAATTATCCCAAGTCCGAAAACGTCATTGTTATACGCCGTGAAATGGAGGGATATGGGGTTCAGCTTGTCCGTCTGTCTGTCCGCCTGTACCGTTTGATAGGGGTACTTTGTGCACGCGAGTTTGGTATGAAGGAATTGAGCTAGCGCTTTGAAATTTCATACACGTATAAACCAAGGTCTGAAGTCGTGCCTCGTCAAGGTTTCATCTCGATCAGTTTAAAATCTGGAGCACTTTGAAAAATGGCGAAAATTTCATATTCAGTTGAGGAAATGTGGGTGATAATATAAGATATTATCATTTGAGTATGTATGTATGTATCTATGAGGAAGACAGTCAATATATGCCCTGTCCTTGCTAGCTCCCAAGTAAGAATTCAACCTCAACATAGATTCATGTCGATCCATAAATCGTCTTTTGCCCCCATATTGTCTTCAATGATGAAATAAGCTATGAATGAATTAAGCTAGAGCTCAAACAGCCACATATTGAAGTTGTGCCTCGTCAAGGTTTCATGTCGATCAACCACAAATTGACGAAATGGCATCCCATATTAAAACAATCAAGCTAGGGCTTATATTTCATATACCTAAACATATATTGGAGCTGTGCCTGGTCAAGGGATCATGTCGATCAACCACAAATTGTCGAAGTGGCGTTACTTTTTGAAGAAATCTAGCCGGATCTGCCATGTCCTACAAACATAACAACCAAAAAATGCAGTTGTATCTCGTCAGGGTTTTATGCCGATCACCCATACATTTTCGTAAAGGCAACACATATGCAAATGGTCGAAATTACGGCAGTCTAAACATAGAGCATATATAATGATTGCACATGTATTGTCATGACAATGTTGTGAGAAAGACGTTATGAGGAAATCGTTTTAAGAAATACGTTATGAGAAAAATGTTATGAGAAAAACGTTGTGAGAAAACCGTTCTAAGAAAGACGTTGTGAGAAAGACGTTGTGTGAAAGACGTTATGAGAAACACGTTATTAGAAAGACAAAAAACCACACAACATTCTATTTTTATTTGTTTTTTGTGAAGGATTGTTCTTTTCAAATTATGAATATTGTTTTCTTATGTTTCCCTTCACTCACCATCCGGTATTGTAGCATTGTTGGAGTCCACGGGGGGCACACACTTCTTATGTTTGAAAACAAATCGAAGAACAGCTACGGAGAGCCAGCTCCAATAAGCGTTTTTCCTTTCTCAAACCAAGAATTTTCATTGAGGGAAAGCTTAGGTACCATCCGTACACACCTAACCAATAATCATTGTCCAAAAGTACAGCATTTAAAAAATAATAAACTAAATTCCATTTTCTGAGAAAATCCAAAGACATTTTCAGCCTTGGATTAACCGTAATCAAAAGTGCTGCAACCCATTAATGTTGCAATCTTAGATTACCCCCCCACCCCCCAGTTTGTTGTGTTTGATTGTCTCAACAAAAAAAAACGAAATTAAAAAAGCTATCTACTAGAGGCCCTTACCCAATGTTGGAACGATCTGAGTCGTTGAAAAATGTTTTAATTCTTAATTAATTTGTATTTCTTGTAAAAAAATTTATGATATCAATTCCATATCATAGGTGTAGACCAGCACTTTTTACATATCTATGAAATAATTAAGCTTATATTATTCGATGTGATTAAACATTATTGATTATGACTCTTATAACCCAGCTTTCGTGAAACAAAAACTGGGTTTGTGAGATCGGTCTGCGTCGTCCGCCGTTAGTTAGTTAGTTGTTTAGTAAACTTTTTTTTCTAAAATCCTATCTCCTCTCACAGTTTTGGTCGTAGAGCTTTCTAACTGTAACACACGCTTCTATATGGTCACCTCATAATGGATTGTGCTTTTGATGACGATAGAAATATTGTGGTCGCCATGGTGGACTTGGCGATTTCCGCCCAATTTGGTCTTCTATATAGCAAAAAAAAATATGTTTTTCTTAAAGACAGCTCGTTCTGTATGATCATATAACACATGCTATCGGTAAGACAGGTCTCATGGCGTGTATTATTTACGCGATCAAACCTGCCGTACGCTGAATGGTTGGTCATGCGGGGGCTCTTGTGATGGGTGATTGACACTAATGGTGGATACGTGCATTTTTGATTGAAGCATGCCTTCATGTTATTGATTTTCATGTCTGTTGAACTTATCGACTGTTTGGATCGCAGCTGTTACACACCTGGCAGAATAGCTCAGCCAGTTATGCCTCGGCTTCATGATCTTAAGGTCGTGGATTCGATCCTGGATTCCGCTCAAAAATATTTTTCCTTCACACAATGTCAGAAATAATAACCTCAATTATGTTGCCTAGAGTAAATAACCATATCTTATCTGAAAGTCTTCGATTTGATGTAATGGCCGGGCCCAACGTAGGTCATAATGCACCGATGCATATTGTCTTAATGTTCATTCATATCGCATATAGGCCTGTAGCTCAGGGGTATAGCATCAGACCCATAGTCATAAGGTCGTGGGTTCGAATCCCAGCTTGTACAACTTATTCCTGATAATAATGTTAATATGATGAAAAAAAAGGATTTTAATAAAAGTTATTTATATTCAGATTTTAAAACAAATGGATAACATATAACATTTATACAGGCATATGTACCTGTTAGTTTCCATTAAAACAATTGACCAAAACGCGCTTGCTAGTACCTAAAGAACCAAATTCAAAACTACAAACTAAAGCTGGGTCATTGTCCTAGACAATCTTGTTTTGATCCTACGCCTATTTTCTAATTTTGGAACGATTTATCGTTATGTGTATTACGACATTTACAAACATGTATGGCCTGTGGTTTAACTCAACTATAATAAGCGATCATGAACACGACTTATAGTCAAAAACACTATTCATTACAAGTAAATAATGACACATATCGCAATTTGAGTTTATATTGTTTTTAATACCAGAGCGTTTACACGCTGGTATTATATGGTTGTGCCTGCATTCCATGCGTGGTACTATGTGTGCTTTATAAAATGGCCAAGATTAGGGAAAATTTAGCGATGTTTTTGTAAGACATCATTCTTTAAGAGTGCATTGCTTGGCTTGAGAAAAAAAGCTACGTATGCAAATTTCCCAGAGATGTGAAATATCTACTGTTGGATGATTTATTTTGATTTTCCAAGCAAGTAGGCAGTCAGTGGCTAGATGACTCATTAGTCTTTTTCAATGTGTCATAAAATGCAACATGATGATCTCATGCCGCGACTGAGTTGTTGTTAATGAGAAAGACTTATAAAGGCATGCATTATAGTGCTGGGACCTCTATTCCAACGATAAATAACAAATCTACCTTTACTAAAAATACAGATTAGACTGGCATTTAAAGGCTGATCAGCTTGTATATCATATTAGATTTAAAATGTTTAGACTAGCAACATACTCTTAAAATGCCGGGATAACATTCATTAATACATTAATCTGATATTGTTAGTGCCCTTGGCCTGGTTTCGCGTACATTATTCATTTCATTTACTATTTCTTTCTTGGTGAAAGCTGTATATTTAGTCGGATATATATTCTAACTAAATCTTGAATGATACCCTGCTCTTAACACATATAACTTCTAAAGACCTAGACATCTATACTTCCAGATGTAATTACAAGCGGGCCTGGTCTTGTCACATTGATAGAGTCCAAGTACACTAGGTATTTTCATAGAATTATCTACTAACATAAAAGGAGGACAAAGCGGGAACGGAGTCTTTATAGTATACTCTAGATCTAATGTCAATCGTATTTAGTCGCCTTTCAATTTTAGCTAGCGTGTAATTTGTCTCACAGTGTGTTATTAATATTATTGTTTCAAAATTGAAAAGGGGAAGGATGGCTTTATTCACTCCCTTGTGTAGGACAAAGTTGTGATGTTACAAAAACTATCGTAATAAATGTTTAGTTTTATTTTTGAAATAGTAATCAAGATATACACATATGATTTAAGGCACATAATTAGTTGTTTATGTGTTTGGATCTATTTTTTTAAATGTTCAAACAATTATCAACGACTCCGATCGTTCCAAAATTGGGCAAATGCATCTACCATAATTGATAATTATTCTTATACTAAGAATCAAAATTGATGTTTTGGAATGTATCCATGATTACATTTCCGTGGATGATGCCTTAATTTGAAAAAAAACACAAAGATGGATTCTAAATTGGGTTATTGAAATAAACTTGTTTTGATATTGAATTATTTAACATTGCACATACATTTCAAGGTTTTTTTGTTCTCCCAGTTACTGTGACATGTCTAACCTCAAAATCAAAGGAACCCATATTTGCTAGAGAACAAAATATAACAATATATGTCCTATAAAACAAGGTATATAGACTTTGCGATTGATTTTTGAAATAGATTTGACCCCTCTTTTGACTTTACGTTACCATAACGTTTAACTGAACAGTCGTTTAACACCGAAATCATATCCATTTAATATATATATATGTATCTTAGGGAAAAATGTATACAAAATCATCCTTAATCTTACTGCTATTTACACGTAAGACCGAAATGTTTGGACAAGGGGTCATCTTTCATCATCGATTAATTTTTGAAATAGAACCTTTTATGTATTTCAGACATGTATTTTCTGTGTCAGGTTTGTGTATAACAAGCATTTAATACAATAATGCACCCACTAATAAGAAGGAGATCAATTTTTTTCGACCAAGAGACTTTATTTTTCAATATGACTATACATAATTGGTAATAATCACATCGACTCTATAATGGACTTAGTATTCAGAGATGCGTTATTATATCTATGCATGAAAAACCATTGTAAGATATATAAATATTAATAACTACAATTAGATATATTAGCTATCGTTGTCAAAAGTATCCCAGAAATCATCAAACACCTTTTGCAATAATTTATAGTAAGTAATTTACACAGCCGATTTTTAAACGGGAGACAATGGGTTTCAAAATGCCAGAATGGAAGTAAGTTGAGGCTTATCAGGGACCAATATGAGTGTATTTTAAATAGTTGCATGAAGTCAATATATTGGTCAAATAAAGGGTTAGATGAATGATTTCCGAATGCATAAACAAGTATAGTCCATTTAGATACCACAGTATTGTATATAACTATTTAGGTACATATGTATTTAATGATAGAGTCTATCGGTCTCGGGATATTGATAGTCTGCAAATATGGAGGTGCATAAAACTTGTTTCATTTAAAGGTCATTTGACACAATGTTAATACGTACAACACAAACATCAATCGACGATATAAGCTGACCCATTGTCCAAACATTGGGGTCTAGTGTGTAAATAGCAGTTAGATTTAGGATGATAATGTTATTTCTAAGATACGTATATATCAAATGAATATGATTTCGGTCTATAAGGGATTTTAAGTAAATTGTAATGACGTCGTAAAGTCAAAAGAGGGTCCAAATCTATTTCAAAAATCAATCGCAAGTTCTATTATACACCAATTATGAGATTTAGAAATTCAACAAACATGTATGATAAGTTAAGCATAGAGACATGTAATATAAGTAGCATTTTGACTATCTTGAAGAATCCATTATTTAAGAAGGCCGTGATATATTTTGTACTTATAAATAGCCTACTTATAACTATAAGTCATATGATGTTTTGATCTAGTTATGCCCCTGTGTGATCGAAAAGATTAAATTTAATTATTATACCGTATATGTAATAACAGGAACACGGCATAGATAAAACAGAAGATTTGCAAGCTTATGTTAATTTTGAGAAGCAGTTTTGTTTCCAATAATAAATTTTTATTCTAAAAGTAAACAAATAAATGAAGTAAATTTCTACTTACATGAAAACCTTAGCTATTAAAAGAGAGGCAGTGTGTACATAACACGGAGAGATGTGCTTTGACGCTTAGTAAATATGTAAATACTAATACTGACAGGTATATGGGCTCTTTAAGTAGCCAAGGTATTGGATACAGATCATTATATGAATGTTAATAATTAAATACTGGTGAATGAAAAATCAATTACACTTTTGAATCGCAAATACCGCAGACATGGCAACCAATGATTCGCAGGAGGATATAACGGAATGCCATCTTGAAATAAATGGATATAGTATCACTATACCTGCTATAGACAGTGGAACGTTCGGATCTATCCACTATGCAAAAAAGGGAGACAATACATATATTGCAAAGCGTATAAGAATAGATTCGGTTGAGAAAGAATGGGCAATCCGCTGTCGAAAGGAACACGAACTCATGAAACTGCTAACCGGCCACCCAAATATTGTTGGTTACATTGACCATTTCGAAAAAGCAAATTTCCTAAATATCATTATGGAGTATTGTAACGAAGGAAGTATGTCAAGCTTCTTTAAACGAAATACTGAAGAAGAATGTGTCCTTACTCCATTGCCTCTTTTTAAACTGGAGATTATGTCACAAATTTGTGAAGGTCTACTTAAGTTACATGAGGAAAAAATAGTCCATCGGGATATCAAACCCGACAACATTCTGTTTTGTCGCGATGGAGAAACCGTGAGAGCAAAGATTGCTGACTTGGGGTTGTCAAAAGAATGGTCCAAAGAATGTCAAAAGCAGGTAACTATTTTCAATAAATTTCATATATATATCT
>LQRL01029503.1:0-16968 GCA_001703475.1 Hydroides elegans
CTCATTGATTTTGGACCCGGCAGGAACCCTCATTGATTTTGGACCCGGCAGGAACCCTCATTGATTTTGGGTGAGGCAGGAACCCTCATTGATTTTGGACTCGGCAGGAACCCTCATTGATTTTGGACCCGGCAGGAACCCTCATTGATTTTGGACCCGGCAGGAACCCTCATTTACATCTACTGTTAGTCTTAGTATTTTAAGTCTTTAGTATTTTTAGTCTTTAGTTATTTTAAGGCGATTCAACAATGTCAGGGAGAAGCAGCAATAACTACTTTTCTCTACGGTTTTGCAACTGAGCAGTAACAATTTAGTTTTGATTATAAGTTAGGCTGGGCTCTTATGCCTTGTATGTGTTTGGCTATATCGATATATGAAGGGCACCCCACGACATTTTTTTTTAAAGCTGTAAAATCAACTTAAATCAACTTTACAACTATGAAGAACAACAAAATAATAGTTTTTGAACATTTAAATTTTGCAAAAAGGTGTTCCTTTTTTCCAAGCCAGCTGGACTGTTTCTCCTTTTCGAGCCAGCTTGGAACAGAAAAGGAACACCTTTTGCGAAAATCGAAATGTTAGATATTACCAAATTATGAATGATATCTTGCAAATTACAGCTTATTAGACAATTGCGAGCAAGTTAAAGCACCTTAGAAATAATTATTCTCACTAAATATTATGAAAATCAGGAAATTATCAAAAAAGGTGTTCCTCAAACTGCTCAAATCTCCAAGCTAGAATGAATTTTCTCCAAATTTCCAAGCCAGCTGGAAATTGGTGGGGAACAGCTTTTTGGGGGAACAGCTCGTGAGGTGCTCTTCATATATGTTTTTTTATATTCTCTTCTCAGGTACGCTTAATAGAATTATCAGAATCTAAATTGCAAAAGCGAACTCTTTGTTTCAAAGCTTAAGAAATTGAATTTCTATATCATCAAAAAGTATTTTTGCAATTATCTATCTTTTCGCAATGGTTGTAACATTTTCCTGCTACAGCGATTATCAATTTAGCACATTAATGCACTGTAACAACTCAAAGCATATCATCATGGACGGCTTCGACAGCGAAATGTGGTAGAAATCAAATCGAATAAAATATGAACAAGACAAGAGATGGTTCAATGGACTGTACATCAAACACACTAAGCGATTACTTTTTGCGCCTCACTTAGCATTCGAGTTCCCTCTTTGACGTTCGTGGTTTTGCGTGACGGGCCGTTGGCCGAAGGGGATGTGTATGTATAGTGGTAGGCCCTACACTTTTATCCAATGTATACCCTGTAGTCGTTCCAGTTTATATAATGTTAGGTCGGAGTTGAATTCATTATATTTCAAATTATAATTCATATGTGTAGATCCATGTAGGGATTTCGTACATTTCAATCATATTTAACGTTTGCTAACCCATAGGATATAATTACTTAATTTGGCTTCTTATTGTATGCAAAATGTTCCTCTCTTGAGTGATATAATGGTATATTTTAAAAGGTATCTTCATATTGTGTATTTGATTATTATCATTCTTTTTATTTACATCAATAATGTTTAGAAAACTTTACTAAATTAAAACAAAATCCGGTATTCGTCCAAAACCAACATCTCACTACATGCGCCATACCCGTTCCTGGTCTGTAACACTGCTCTATCGGAAAACTAATTTCTCGCCTTATTCGATACAAATTTGTCCGAATTCCGTACAAAAAATGACATTTGGCAATGCAATAATTGTGTGTCTTCTGATGGTCTCCGAATTTCAAAGGGTTAGTGTCATGAGTTATTATAGTAAGAAATACAATTACATGGAACTAGCACCGAGAAAATATTAACTTCTGACTTCGTCTGGCTTTTGTAGACTGTACGAATACCAAATATGATTCGCTAATTAACCACAATACTCATGTTTTTTTATGGCAAAAAAAATGCATATTTTTATATGATGTTTATAAACATAGCAGTGCACAATGAAAACATATATATGCCCATCATTTTATCAAAATTTTAATATTTAAAAGATAAATTTTTAAAATAAGATTTTTTTTTTAAATACGGAAATAGATAGTACTTTAGCCGACGTATAATTATTCAGTATGCATATCCCTTGGTCCAACTGTGGAGAGTACCTCAGGATGCTGTTCCCCATTAAAGGTGTTCCCCACCAAAGTCCAGCTGGTTTGCAGATTTTAGCATATTGAGGAACACTTTTTTTGACGATTACCTCATTTTCGTAATAAATATTGAGAATATTTTTTTTTCAAAATTGATTAAACCTGATTGCAATTGCATAATAAACTTATTCAACATTTCATTTTTTGCAAAAAGTGTTTCTTTTCTGTTCCAAGCTGGCTAGAAAAGGAGGAACAGCCCCGCTGGCTTTGCAAAATGTTAATGTTCAAAAACCATTAGTTTGTAGTTGTTCACTTGTTATGTTGTTTTAAGGTGATTTAACAACTTTTTGAAAAATGTGTCGTGGGGTGCCCTTCATATATGTCCAAGGATTCGAAAAATTCAAAATGTTTAAATCTTTCAAAATTTGTTCAACGTTGAGATATAAAAAAGCCATATAAGATAAATATACTTTCTCGTGTCCGATCGATCGAACAAATGAATGCACATTTTGACATAATATTTCCATTCTAAGTCTGTGGTTACCCACTCGGCAAGGGTCGTCCATAGTACGTCGCATTCGGACGTGACGTTGAGAGGACGACCTACTTTGGGCCCGTATGCAAGTTTTCAGGACGTCCTTTTACGTCCCGGTGTCCGTAGAACGTAATTGGTACGTCCGAATCGCACGCGACGTCGATGCTACGTCTTTTCTTCGTCCGCGACGAATAAGGACGTCCGGAAAAGGGCGTCCGCTCAACGTCCGTGGACGTCTTGCCGAGTGGGTACATTTATCGCTCGATTATATCATTTTGTACGATTTTCACTCTTTTTCTTTGTTTATGAATTTGCAAGGATTGCAAATCATGTCGCACCTTGCGATTTCACAAACAAAGAAACAGTGACAATCGTACCATACGATTTAAATCGAGCGATTTATGTACTTGCAGCTCAACCTTAAATATTAAATTATATGTACCAAAACCAAGATTGAACCTTTTGAACATTTCGAAAAAAAATACTTTTCAAATCCTTGGACATGTATGAAACTTTAAAATATGAAATAAGGATTTTTAATGTATGAATTATAAATCACCTCTGTCTTGATAACAATTCGACTAAATACTTTTTAAAGCAAACTAGAGTATCTATATTGCTTTATAATGCTTATATTACATGAATGTGATATAATATGCATATAATAATGAAGGAGCGACTTATTGACTTAATGTTGAAGTTTCCCAAGCGATACTGCTATTCTTTTCATAAGGAATTTGTTATTTTTCTTTAGTAATGTAATATCATAATATGAACACTAATTAAGGCAGTTTCTCCGCGAATAATAACTACAATAGCCCCTATTAAAAGTAAAACCATGTACGCCTTAAAGCGATTCCGCCCTAATCCTGTTTCTTCAGCAACAATTAGGTATTCACTCAAGCGCCTCATAATTCCAAGCTCATATCACACAATATCCTAGAAGAAAGAGTGGATTTCCTGGCTGCAACGACTCTATGGGAAATGAAGGTGAAATTCGAAGGTGTGCATTCTCACTATGCTAGAAACACCTGGCCAGGCAGATGAAAAGTCTTGGTCCCATCCCCCCATATTAAATGCGTTGCTTTGGCCTGAAGGTAAAGTTTTTGAAAATACCAACAGTCAGTCCATTGCAGATTGAGCCATTATGGCTTAAATGAATGGCAGGTGAAAATGTTATAATGATATGATGTAAAATAATGTAGAAAACAAACTAATGGAAACCTATTTTCTGATGTTGAAAATGTGTGTGATGGCAAGTTAGTTTTGTTTATCTATTAAATAATTCCATATGTAGATATTATCTTTATATAAACAAAATCATGGATAGGCTGCATTTTTATAAGTACAATGAAACGAAGAGCGTGCAGTAAAATGTGTATTGCATCTTGTACCAATATACAATTTCGAATTTATCTCAACTCTTTTATAGAAGCTATTATTTCTCATTAGTTATCAGAATCTAAATGAACATAAACCATATCCTGTATATAATAACCAGTTTCAAATAGTTTTCCTGAAACCTTATAAATAAATATTTGAAAATATAAAATGAACGAAATTCTGATCGCAATATGAATCTAAGTCTTATTAATTCTTCATATGATATTCTCATAACATCAACTATTAAGAGATAGTTTTTGCAGTTCAAAACTCTTTAGTAATCAATTGTTCTAGATTATTCAAAACGAGCAAATCAGAAAACGAATGAGGAAAATAATACTATCGTAATTACTTCAACCAATAAGCAATTACCAAGATATTCTTTAGTCAACTTTTAACTATTCGGAATAAGATATAGATTAAACTTTTCACATACTCAATTGAGTTTCGTTTATCAAGCAAAATACTATCTGCACAATCATATGTTATTAAACATTAGAAATAACCGGTTAGTGTAATGGAGCGAGGGTGTTTAGACACCTGAGGCACTTTTGCCCGTCGCATCTGATGCCCCCAGGCATATTAGCAACCTCCGCAGGGCTCTTAACGACAACTTCACACCTACCAGCTACTTACCATTGTTACTTGGGTAACATCTTCAACGAAATGACACAAAAAGGATATTCCGAAAAAAACTGGGTGCTCTTTTGACACGAAGGTCGACCTACTTTAGCAAGATATGCAAGTATTATGATTTTTGAAGGGACTGTAATTTTTAACACATAGGAAAAGGAAATCGAGAATTTAACTGGAATGGTCAAAATGCAGAAAAAGCTGAAAAGGTAAAAAAAAACATGTAATTCACCTGAATTTGACCATGCAAGTTTATATGACATTTTATTTTGTTTGTTTACTTTGTATTATTATACATAATCAGTGTTGCTTTGAAGATATGAAAGCATTTATTTTAACTTTTTAACGCAAGAATGTGCGGTCATTTTCGACAAAAGAAACAGAAGTTCAATTTAAAATTTGCTATATGTGTACTAAGCATAATAATGCACTGAGAAATGTTACAAGTTTTGTTCTGTGTGTTTAACCAGCCAGCTTCCCATTGAAGTGTACACTTCCTGACACGTGCTTTTAGCCATATTCTCCGTGCTCCAGGGCTTGTTCGGCACTGTTATCAAACCAGCCCCCGTGGACCCTCCTCCCACTGCAGGCACCATTTGCACTAATGTGCTTTAATGACAGGGTCTTCTAGAGTGAACAGGTACCGTTATCCCCCATTTCTGGCACTCTCCGTTCTAACTTGTCTGTCCTGCGTCACGCATTGTTAATGCTGGTTTGCGTGCAAAAAGATGCTTTATCAATTTGTAACGTATATTTGCAGTGTGGCATATAATGCTTACTTTGATTAAAAACATGTTGATTTTAGAAAACTAGAAAATTTGGAAAAAATGAGCCCGTTATATCATAAACATATTATAGTGCAGGCTGTTTTGCTCTTGAAACATATAGCCAATTATTGTGTAGCGGTTAAGCCGAAAACCTTATATTTCTTTTTAGATGGCTGTCAGGAAAAATATTGTTAAAAAGTTCTCAACTATTTTAAATATAATAATGTTATATCATATCTATGCATATCAGGCGCGGATTTAGACGGGGGCGCACCCGGCGCACGCCCCCACCCCTGTTCGCCCTTATATGTAAAACAAAAAAAAATGCGCCCCCCCCCTCCGGTTCAGCCTGATAATTCATACTATTGCGCCCCCGGGTTCAAATTTTTCTAGATCCGCGCCTGCATATATTTCTCGATTTACACTTACATGTACAATGTATTTTATTTAATTATCATCTGTTTAAGACCTGAGGTGATATAGGTTAGTAAAACATATATATTTATTTTATAGCAAGGGTAATAATCAAAAATTACAATTAAACAACATTTTGCTATAGGTTTTATTAAGCATCATATTAACATTCAATTTTACATTAAATTTCAGTAAATATAGAAATTATTGCTCCTATTATAATGCATAAGGTTACAAAATACTTCTTGGAATAAAATTGATTCTAGCATTTGAGATGTTATATGTAGTTGAATATCGTTCCCGTTTCAGATCATTTGGTATAACTATGCTCACAAACCTCTTTTATTTTGTATGGGTCCAGTCATCGGGCAGCGGCACGCCGCCACGCCGCAGATCATTTATACCAAATTGCACGCCGCCACGCCGCAGAAAGGACTATGTGCGACTTATATAAGGAAAAAGACCCCCGAACTCGGGCATTCAAAAATAAATTGTGGAATTTCTAAAATAGTTCTTTATATTTTGAAAGCTTACTATCTAAAGCATTGATTACAATTTTTCTTTATTTTCTATTCAACATGCTTTCCAAATAACCCGCCCTTAAAACACTCGGATGAATTTCATTTGGATTTTGGGGGGTGTTCGTAAAATATTTATAAAGGACTGGTTTCAAGAAAAGTATTATCAACATTACTTTGCATATCAACTAGAGCTGAGTCAATAGTATATTTACAATAAAATTTGAATGAGTAAGCCGATACGATATCTGGTAGCAGGGTGTTTTTGCAAAAACTTCGAATTTATCCAATTTAAGAAGGTGTATTTCACGCGATAAAAATCGAAGTTTGGTCAAGGCCGCATTCGACCCCCACGCTGAATTTTACATATATAAAAGATAATATAAAGATAAAACATATATGTGAAAACGAGCTTGGGGGTCGAATGCGGCCTTGACCAAAATTGAACTTTTCCTACCATTTTTGAGCAATATATTAAACTACTGAAATATTGAATTTCGCAACAAAATGCAGTATATATTTTTTCAAAACGACCCAAAATCAAATCTATCATGATGAATTATGATTTAATAATATATTTCGTCAAAAGTTTAAAAAATGACAACATTAATAGTTACAATGAACTAATAAATATCGGAATATACAACATGGTGATAAAATCAACTGCTCCTTGGATGGGTATATAAGTAATCAGTTTTCTATATGAAACAAGTTATCAAGCCGCTAGATATTTCACTGGGTTAACACTGATATAATTGTATTTCAAAATATATACACAAAAAAAACGGATTTTTATATTTTAGAAATCATCATTTTTGGGATATGAATATCGGCCAAATCGCACAATGTCCTTTGGTATAAATGATCTGCGGCGTGGCGGCATGTCGCTGCCCGATGACTGCACCCTATATCGTTATCCATCTTGACTATTTTTACATTTTTAGGCTGCAAATCTTAAATATGAATCAGCAGAATAATCAATGTATAAACATGTAGATTGCACGCGTATATGTGCTCCAAAACACACTTATACATTTATTATTTGTTCGTCTATTTTTTGCCCAATGTTTATGATGTATTAAATGTTAATTTGTCTGAACATTTTACACACTTAAAAATCATATACATGTTAATCAAGTTACTTACTCACCTGAAGCGAAATGTTCTGTTGATGAAGGTATAACCTGTAACTGATTATATGCATGAAAATTACCATGCAAAATCGTTGTAACTTGGCAAACCCTGCTTTGCAATAAAAAAAATGCAGTTATACCGTAAACCATGTCATTTGAAAAATATATAATTGTATATATTTATTGTTTACCAAGCAGTACATTTTTGTAAAATATATATAATGATAACGAATTTTTCAACAAATGAATTGCAATTCATAAAAAGAATTGCAGTCGCAAATAACGATTTGTATAGATTGTAACTACAGCTACTTGATAGTTATATATATAACTTATGTATATAAATAAAACTGAATTGATCTTATTCAAACAAATTTGTCTGACGAATCGCATCAGCAAAGCAGTCGTTAAGGCATCTTCAAGGGTTGATTGTCCGTAAAGAACTCTCTTAAGGGAAGAGAATATCACTAAGTTTTGGTAAGTGTAGCATAACGGTTAAGATATCCGCCCGAAGGGAGCCGAGGGTTGGCTGGAATGATACACGACAACCCTTGGCCGGAAGGCGTTCTACTCAAGTTCCTACAACGAATCATCCCTGACAGACGAAACCGAATGATGCTTTTACGAGGCTTTTCTCTAATCACGGCCACAAATCGTGATTAATTTAGCGTGTATATTTCATAGGTCAGAAAACAATAATTCCGTTTGATTGTTGGGGTGGGGTTGCACCAGTTTTTTGGTGTAGCATCAATTTCTGAGCTGCGTAACGTGGATATGATTTTTAGATGGTTAAGTGTGTCTAATGAAAGGAAACTTGACATGGCTCTTTGTATCTGAATCGGGACGCCCAAGAGGCATGAATTTGAGACCAGTTACAATTTGTTTTGATGTGTTCATCTTTCTTCCTTAATTACAGCGTTGAGAAATGGGACTGACTCGGTATGCATTAAGCAATCTGTCGGCACCTATGTGCTTTTGTGTTATTTACAAGGACTCGTCTTTTGTGTTTCTGCCGTATCTATGTAACTTAATTAATGCGCAGTTTCCCCATTATGACCCCAAGTCTTATTTATGCTATTTCCGTATCTCATTCGTCAACAAAATATCCTTTCAGGAATGCCGGTTAAGACGAATATATGTTTTTAAAACCTTTTTCTTTCTCACGACGGAATTATTCTCTGACGATTACCTTGAAATTGTTACTGAGCTGCAGAGTACCATATGTATAGGCCTACATATGAAACTAGAATTAAAAGAAAACATATAGTTTACTATTCAAAACGACAAATAAATAAAAATCCAGTAAACGTATAGACAGAATATGTGTGAAAATTATTTAAAAAATATATTTATTTATTAAACTAGAGGGTTATGCAGTAAACATGTATAAACAGTGTTTTGCAAAAAAAAACTTTATGTCATGCGTTGCTCCGAAAATATACTTCAAGTTGGAACTGGCACATTTGGTTAATGATGTTATGTATTTCTATATTGTTATTGATATTTCGCTACATAATGTCACTTTTTCTCTATATTCCCTGTCACCAGGTTTAAATTTAGGAATATAAAATATATTGATTTACGTTATCAAGCAGTTCTATGCATAACGGAAAACAAAACAATATCACTTCATCTTATATTTAAATTGTTCATTTAATGGAAAACTAATGAGTAACAAAAGGAATGGTTTTAATTAAGAATAGTGTTTTAGCCGAGCACTGGCTTCATTAATCACACACATAGCTCGAGGACTCGCGAAATTATTTTCTATTGTTAGTAGCTTGGAAATTGAAGAGAATAACACCATTTGCCGTCATGTTACCCTAATCACGTGACAAATGAACTCGTCTAACGCGGCACCGTTAAAAATGCCTGAAATTTGATTATCAATTTGGCAAAATTAACTTTGCGGAACATAATAAATGTTTCGAAAGGGTTTCAGGACACAATGATTGTCCCCCTCTTTTCACTCAAAATACAGATAAGAACAACATGGCCCACAGGCGCGGGGGGAGAGGCCGCACGCTGGACGACTTTGATCACACATGATGTAGGTCTCTTATGACCCCAAGGATAAATTCTTATCGTCATGACAGGCCAATGAAAATATATTGGGCTAAATGAGGGTCCAGGTCCGAGACCCTCGTAACTGCCACACGCCATCCTCCCTCCCTCCTCCTATAGCCGCCCCGGGCTCCAGGCGGCCTGAGACAGTTAAGGTCAGTGATACATGGGATGCTCCGATGATCGTGTCCCGTTCAACAACATAGTGTCCAACGTTTTTTTCTGGACACAATTGATTGAATGTGATGGTTTGGTGATTTTTATACGCAAAATAGAGGGACATTGCTATAACAACATCGTACGATGAAAACATAATGTTGCAATTATGCGACGGTAAAGAATTTTCTGCCGTGCAAACGTATATGCAGATCGTAACTTTATAGGACGTTGCTACAACGTTTCTTGTAGTGCATTTCTCCGTTCATATTACACGTAGAGTTCTAGGGCACGGAGGCAAAGGTTTCTTAATCGGCCATCTGTCCCTGAAAATACATGTTACTATATACCTTTAACAAATTGAATACATTTAAATAACTAACTTTATATAAACTCACTGAAAGACGTTATTTCGGGATTACAGGGCAATTAGGAAGTATGATTATAATGAACATATACTTATGTAATTGTAAATACGTAAAAGTGATTTTATATATGCGAGTAAAGTATTTTTTGTATGTAATATCTTTCGTAACATCATTTTAGATAAATACAATATGCAAATACTATACGTATTGTAGTAAAGTAAATATAAAGCACCTGATAATATTTTCTATATTTGCTTGAACTATGTGTTTCGTATAATCTAGGAATTCATTTTTAAACTCATGCCTTGTAAAAAAAAGTAAAATGAACGTAGATCGGCAAAATATAAAGCATTAATATTTCGGCATTATAAGAGAAAGCACTGAACCTATATTGGATGTGAGAACATGGCGTTACTTTGTGCAATCGGCGTCTGCGTTGGGTGCCCGAGGGGCTCCTCAGCAGGCAGATGCAATTCTTCTGTAATATTTATTAATGATATTATTCCATACATATGATGAATAACACGTAAAATTGTGCCGCGGGTGAGACACCGAAATGTAATTACTCGCTGAGACGTTTTTTCATGGACTTTGATAATGAAAGTTAAAAGCTTGCGGCGGTCACTTTAATGTGTGTGTGTACTTTTTGAAGGGAAGCAAGATGTAGAGTTGACCCCGAATATACTACGGCTTCTGTTTATTTTTTTGATAAAATTCAAATTCTAAATTTTCAAGAACGTTTAGATCTCAGCACATTTCATTGGTGCATTCTTTCATTTAAATCCGCATATTCGAACCAAATAGCTCTTACCGAAACATATCCAGCGACAAAACAGATGCATGTTTATAATATTTAAACAATCATGTTATAAGAATATGATCGGGGTCTATTTACTTGTTTCTATATGTTTCTAAAATCTGTAAAGTGAAGCAAGATGGAATTTTAATCCTTAATCTAGCATCTCATCAGATTGGGATTCAATAAACTGTTGCCCTTCAATTTTAACATGTATTTTATGCTGTATAGTAATACTGATACAAATTTATATTCTATGTACAGTTGAATGAAATTTATATCAGTATATAGGTCATCTGAAAAAAAGCAAGAATACGAATATATTTTACAATAATTTTAAACTCATATGCTTTCTATATATTATATTATTCAAACACTGTCATTATTTCCTTCCGAACAAACGCAACTTTTTCTTGCTTGATTTTCGTCTTTATTTATTAACACCAAGGTGCCCATTAAGACGTCATCTTTATAGCATTATCCTAACAAGCTAGGTTTTGTACCTTTTGCCGTGTCGTTTTCGCCCGCGGGTACGCGTTAACTTAGTAATATACGTATAGAAACAAGCCGTGATTGAGTCTTGTGACACTTTTACTTGTGACAATCAAACATAAGGCTGACACAACTAGCTGATACGGTCTTATCAGCTTTCCCCTCCAACTGCCGCGGGCACCAGAGGCAGATGAACCTAGCTTATTTGCAAGCACAAATAGCCTGTCTCTCAATAGATTCATTCGATGTCTTCTTCGAGAGGAGGGGGGATGAAGTTAACACGTATCAAAGGCACAACGTTAATCAGCCCAAGAATCAAGTCGCAAAAGCAGATAGGTTTATTATGGAGATGATAGCATTACCAGTGACAAGCCTTCCCGGGCAACAATGCCACGCGGCGGCTCCAAATCAGAAGTTCCACCCTTGATTTTGTTTACTAAGGTCAATGGCGATACTTTGTAGCCTAAAATGCAGGGTCAACTTCGTTTATGTTGATTTTGCCTCAAAATGGTCTACGATCGTAAAGAAGAAAATTTATGCATATGATTTTACGATTTGATTGAAGGAAAGCACCTCCCATTTGTATGTTTTTTTTATCATGTAGCATATAAATTATGATTATTCTGCAATATCCATATAATTTTTGGTGAAATACCTTACGCATATTGAAAGATGTATTACTTAAAGATTCAGTTGTTTATTACCCTTCATTAATATACCGTTTTTCATGTTTATTTTTCGGAAAAAGAAAACATTGACACTGATCAACTAAACGAAATTAACGAAATAACATAAGAATAAAAAATATTCATATATCCGAATTCAGGCTCGCTTAACCACTGCATGATCCTGGTTTAAATATAAACACAACAAATTAGCAGGGAAAAATATTGAGGTGGTAAAGGCAAGATCGAAATACTTCCATCAGATTATAGAAAATCCTGTCTATCCGGATCCCATGTGTCCTGGGCATGCATGTAGGCACCGAACACCCAACGACCATTTGTCCCAATCCTGCACAAAATTGAGTCTCATGCATTTTTTTTAATGGACTTTAGTCCCCTCGCCCAAATAGTCATGGAGAGTGAATAAGCATACATTTTCCTTGGGCACTTGCTAAAGGACATCCCAAGCGACTATATGCAGTGGAATAATCTAGTTAGACGGTCGTGATGACTCTATCGGTGAACTGCTACACCGCACAGCTGCTTGTACCTGCCATTGACTGTTCACATGTCCGAAGGTCCGGATGTCCGAAGGTACAATTTTCAGAAGAAACGCATTTACAAAAGAGAAGACGTTTAAACATTGTTTGACTTGAATCTTCAAATTAATAAACAGTGCGTGCTTCCTAACTAATGACGTCCACCATGGAGATCGCACAACCATGGTCAATCCAGATATGATATTCACAGTGACACACTAATCCGTATCCTGTGTCTATTCACAAATTATGTCACAACGCCATATAATTTCACATGTATATTAGGCGCTTTCGCGGTTCGGCCATATGACGTGGTCTTAACAGGCGGCTTAGCGACTCCATTATGATGTACTTCGCTGGGAGTTGTGGATTCTGCCTCGGTAGCACGAGGCTTGGCTGTTGTAGTCGCTGCGCTGGATGTTCGCTGCTTGGTTGTCGTCTCTGTGCTGAATACTGGCTGCTTTGCTGTTGCTCCTGCGTCATCCGTTGTACGCTGCCTGTTTGTACTTCCCCCTTCGTCCGTTCTTGTCTTGTTGACCGCTATTACTATGGTTCGATATTTTGCTGGTGATGAGACGTTCCTCGTCGCGTTATTGTTGTTAAGCGTGAGCAAACCTAGTTCTAAGACTTGTCTGCACCCAAGGATTGAGGCGCTTCCTGGTGCCTTGACCACTTTGAGGTCTGCAATTGTTGATCGGCCTAGACTGCTGATTGCCAGTCTTGTTCTGGTGTGGCTCTTGATTTTTCCACCTCCGTAGTTGTTCATCGTGCATTTATTTGATATGTTGCTCATGGGTTGATTAGATGTCCTCATGCTATCTGCTATCAGTTTGCAGGTATCGGATCCCGTGTCTATCTTGAGTTTGATGCTGTAAGTGTCGTTTAGCTGGACCTGAGTGTGCATTCTATCAATGTGTCGTCTTTTCGTCTTCGGTTCCTTCGTTGATTGATTTCTTCTTCGTAGTGATTGGTCCCATTTCACCCATTGTGAACTCGTAAATATCATCTGATGAATTGTCAAGGGGCATGTTCGTCGAAAGCTCACACGTCTCAGCTTGGCCCCGGTCGTGCTGCTTGGCTCCTTGTGCTGTCCGGTCTTTGGTCAACTCTTCTGCTTGGCTATACGTCTGAGCTTGGCCCCCGGTCGAACTGCTTGGCGCCTGGTGCTGCCTCGTCTTTGGTTGAAATGTTTGCAGCTTGGTCGTACGTCTCAGCTTAGCCTCGGTCAAACCGTTTGGCTTCCGGTGCTGCTTGGTCTTCGGTTGACTCGTCTGTATCTTGGCCCCTGGTCGTATCGCTTTGATGCTTGGTTGCTTTGTTTTGTTAAGGTGGACCAACCATCAAGCTCCGGCCCTTTTCCACAAGGTACAATCTTTAAGAGCTCTCCCTTCTGATTATTTTTGTTTAGGTTGACCTACCACCCAGTTCTTACCCTTTTCCACGAGGTACTCTCCTCTAAAGCTCTCTCTCTCTCTCTCTTTTCTTTTGCTTTCCCCATCGAAGAACTAAGGCCGCTGTCGCTACCCTGCTGCGCCCCAGTCCCTCTAAGAGTTAGCCTGTTTACCCTTTCAAAGAACTAAGGCCACGGTATCTTCCCTGCTGCACATTTTGCTCCCGAAAACGTTTAGCCCCATGTATGAGTACCATCGAGACATAGTTCATTACATAATATTGGATAATACATGAATTGTATATAGTGGTGCGTAAAATGTGCACTTGTCAAACATACTTAAGACACACTGGGGTTTTATAAAAAAAATAATAGCATGCATAAACTATGACTCCATCAATCTTTGTTTATGACTTATGTTGCAAATATACCTCTACTAGACACTCACCAACCCTTGAGAAAAGAGCTTTTGAATATGTCTTTAAAATTACCATTGCCATATTGACAACAGATTTGGCAGCTAGTTTAAAATTGAATATTAAATCGTCTTTATATCCCTTAGACATGAAGTTAGAAAAAATAAGTTGCCATTTACTTTTATGCATGTCCTCCTTCCACACACATTAAAGGGGGTTGGAAAGGCAGAGGAAAGAAAAGGTTATCACCGTGTTTGTCAATGCGTATTTAAGGACATAAGAATCTTTGGACGTCTGACATGAAACCGTAGAAGCCACTAGAGTTGCGTTGGTTCGCGGGGACCCTCTGCCGCATTCGTGTACTAAGAGTACTTATGCTGCATCACAGTACTCCGTCCCTCGCCTATGTATGGTGTATCAACCAAGACAGTATACGGAGGAATGGCTAAATGATCCACATTTCTAAGAGCCATTGTGCGAAAAGTAGATAAGCCAATCCAGGTAAGGCTCATCGTGGGAATAGAGACTGGCCAGTACTATAAGTAAGCTACCATCAAAATACATATAGAAGCAGTGGTTATAAGCGATCAACATCTACATGCAGCTAGATAGCTTGGCTTACCAAATAATCTCAAGGTACTACAGCTCACTTCTTCCTACTCTAGTACTATACAGGATTTAAAATGGCAACTATTACCTATAGCTCGGAAATCGTGAAATAAATAAATAACGCTGATCAGATTGGGTATTACAGTCGGAGATTAAAAACAAGATGTTGTCGCATCGATAGATAACAAGAGGTAGTGTTTCCGCATACTGTGCGAGGGCCTATCAAATCTCGTATTTAGGCCCTGGTACTAACATATTTGACCATACTGATGCTACTTTATGTGAACTTATTGGCCAATTAAACAATAGCTTTGAAATACCGCTTACTTTGTTCATTGATAAATTATGCAATATTGATTGTGATTGGTTTGAACTATATGGCCAAAAATGTTGTGATTACATCGATTAGTGACAGGTCCTATTTCTATCAGTTAGGCCTTTTGTAAGAGGATGTGTTTCCGAGGCATTTGAATACCAGCGTAGCTATCGTGAATTTCGGATATCTCCGATATAGTAAGCTAGAACATTATCTTTAGAACATTAATTTTGGGGCAAGAAAATTGTGGATACTATCAGAATAATCTAACGGCGATATTATCAAAATGTTCACTTGCAATATCGCATTAGTTTCACACAGGATTGATATGATTTGTACTATTCAGCCTGGTAGTAATACCACAACCTTCGAGTCGAAAAAAAATGAGCCTGCATCTAAAACTGCAAATCCATCTCTACTCCTAAACTGCAAACGGTAAACTGTAATTTTACCATTTTATTAGAACTTTTTCAGTGCAATTAATTCCATATTGGTAGGATTTTACTTCTTTGTGGACAATACTAGAAAAATACATATATTTTATACTTCAATACCTTTTTTTCTAAATAAGTATTGAAACGTTGTACACGATATTTACATATACAAAGGGCATACGTAACAATTTATTTTTGAGATATGCACAGCTATATATTACCTCCCAGATATTACTTGTTTGTCCATAGCCACCAGTGCAAAACAAAGGTCATGGCGTCGAAACATGGATCAGAACGGGCTTTAAAATTGCTCAATCAACTTCCTCAAGTAGGAATAGGAAATCTGAAGGGCATAGTCAGGACTAGTTTCGTAAGTCATGTCATTCTTTGGAAAACAAACTTGATAAATCTCGTTAAATATAAATATGTATATTATCGCCCACCGAAATGAACTCATGAAATTCACCGAGAAGAGTGCTTGTGTTTATCTGTAACTGGATGGCATTTGTGTTTATTAAATCTAATATACGAATACATGATAAAAAAAGAAACTGGGGTATTTTTGTCCATACATCACGGTCTTTCCTAGTAACCGAATAGAACTACATATTCACGCCATCGAATGTGATTTTCAACATCAAAATGAAGAAATCGTAATCCGGAAGCTCAGCACACTCAGGAAAATATAAGCGTCATTCTTTACTCGCACAATTACGAAATACAAGGGACGCTACAAATATTTTAACGGACATGGAAATAGAACAAAATGTTAAAGTTCAAATTGTATAACTTTTACTTATGTTTTAGGTCATATTTTCACAGAACATTAATACACATGTATATTTAGTATACAAGGGTAGCGTCCTGAGTCGGAAAGAGCCTTTTTTCTCGCAAAGTGATGAAAAACGTATTTATCGCTAAGGGACAAATATGACAAATATGACACTTCTTCCATATATTCACAAGATGCAGTTTCATTAATATCTGCCAATGTGTATAAGAAATAACATTTTGTAACATGATATTTTCGCTTTGTGGTATCGTTCACTTAGTGGGCGATAATATGGTTTATTTACTAAATTGACCAATCAGAGCTTCTTTCCGACCCTGACTTACGAATTGAACCAGGAAGTGATTTTTATGGCCCGCCTGACTATAGTCAGAGGGCCATATAGGTTTTGCCCTGTCCGTGCGTGCATTTTTTGTTTTCACCGGAAATGGTATCCATGGGTA
>LQRL01029505.1:0-10483 GCA_001703475.1 Hydroides elegans
TTCCAATAGGAAAAAAACATAAAATTTACTTTTTTAACATAACAAATGAAATAATGAACATTCTTAAGTGTTAGTTTTTGTTGTGTTTGTAAACAATATCTATAAATGCTGTTTCTGTGACATATAGTAAGTGACCCAAAAACTGGTTTGGGGTGACTCAATAACTGATTAGCAAGTCTAAGTTCCTTAAAATATGATCATATAAGTGACTCACTACAATGAATTCATTATCTACCTGTTAACAAACGTGTAGAGTAAACGTTTTAACAATTGTTTACAAAATAATTTACAATATATACCCGAGTAGTTGTCTAATCTCCATGATCACGATGATTCAAAGATAAGTTTATTTTGAAATCCCATGAGTTTCGTAACAGCTACGGTTCTCTTCGTTCTGCTTCTTCCATTTAACTTTTTGAAAAGAAAGTTAAGAAACACATATATTTCGTAAAACCCATAGTAACAACATATTGCATAGTATCTTTAATTTAAATCAGTGATATATGTTATAACCGTTATCAGCATAATATCATTCATTTTTATGTTATACTTTGGTATTTGCTGTGTTATACAGCGCTCAGGCTATAAATGCACCTTAACAGAAACTAGTCTAGTCTTCAATGGTATTTGCTTTAATTGCAGTGTATTTGTGTACATTCTTGAAGCTGTTGTGAATTAACTTTAAATATCAGAGTCAATATACGATCGACAAATCAGTTCTGTAAAGGAAGGCCATCAGTTCATGCATTAATTGTGGTGATTTTAATTATATTAAATTTCCATAAACAGGATGGATAAATGCCTGAATGGTATGTTAGAACATACCAGCACAAGGCTCGCTGAGGAACAACCGAAAAATATTTAGAAACGGGGATCGAACCGGCGACCCCAAGATTACATGTCCTAGTGCTCTACTACTGAGCTATAGAGGTTCCTTATAAATTTCGATTACACTGCACATGTGCCTTACGAGCCTGGTTACCGAGATCTCAGGGGGTTTGCTTGTCTTTCCAGGCAGTCACTTGCCCTTTCACAAGAGTCATCTCAAATAGATTGAGAGGGTTAATGTTAGAACATACGAGCACAAGGCTCGCTGAGGGAAAACCGGAAAATATTTAGAGACTCTAACGGGGAATATCAATACATCAATTACGATAACAAATAACATCATTTAACGCATCACAAATGATGTTTTGTTTATTATTTTTCTTCAACCAGGATGGACAACTGCCTGGATCGTTGGATTCGAGACTGACCCTTGGCAGTGGGAATGGCCCTCTGGTCAATGTGACTTCTCGTTGTCTCATTTTTTGGCGTCCTGATTTATATATTAAAGTATGGTATTTTGTTATTATTTAATTGTCCATAAACAGGATGGACAAGTACCTGGATCGGTGGATTTGAGACTGATTCGTGGCAGTGGGAGTGGCTCTCTGGTCAATGTGACTTCTCTTTGCTTCACATTTTGCGTCCTGATTGATATGTTAACGTATTTGTATCAATAATGGTATTTTGGTATTATCTAATTGTCCATACGCAGGATGGACAGATGCCTGGATCGTCGGGCTTGAGACTGAGCCTTGGGAGTGGGAATGGCTCTCTGGTCAATGTGACTTTTCTTTGCTTCACTTTTGGCGTCCTGATTTATATGTTAAAGTATATGCATTAATAATGGTATTTTGGTATTATCTTATTGTTCATACACAGGATGGACAAATGCCTGGATCGTTGGACTCGAGACTGAGCCTTGGTCGTGGGATTGGCTCTCTAGACCATATGACTTCTCGTTATCTCACTTTTGGCGTCCTGATTTATATATTAAAGTATATGCATTAATAATTGTATTTTGTCATTATTTGATTGTCCATAAACAGGATGGAGAACCGCTTGGATGGGAGATTTGAAACAGAGCCTTGGCAGTGAGAATGGTTCTCTGGTCAATGTGACTTCTCGTTACCTCGCCTTTGGCGTCCTGATTTATATGCTTAAGTATATGTATCAATAATGGTATTTTGCTATTACCTAATTGTCCATACACAGGATGGACAGATGCCTGGATCGTCGGGCTTGAGACTTAGCCTTGGGAGTGGGAATGGCTCTCTGGTCAATGTGACTTTTCTTTGCTTCACTTTTGGCGTCCTGATTTATATGTTAAAGTATATGCATTAATGATGGTATTTTGTTATTATTTAATTGTCCATACACAGGATGGACAAATGGCTGGATCGGTGGGCTCGAGACTTTGGATTGGGTGTTCGAATGGCAAACCGATCAATGTGATGACTTCTTATCTCACCTTTGGCTTCCTAATGAACCAACCAACACTTATGCTAATTGTATTGAGTATCGCTTTGATGGCGCTTCATTTGGCTGGAATGATGAATACTGTAGCAGTACAAGGAAATTCATATGCGAATTCGAATAAAAGGACTTGCTTATATTCCTAAAATGTCACACTTCTTCTAATGTTGCAGACAGCCTTTTTTGTCGTAGATATTCGATCTTAATATATATTCACCATTTTAAGTACAAGCATTAAATGTGTATTGAAATTAGTGTGCTATGTGTACACCAAAAATAGTCTATGAGACAATTAATTGTTTTCAACAATGAGCTCATATTTGATTTGTTTCTATAGATAATAACCCTAACAAAGCTATCCAAGCAAAAGCAGTCCGCTTGAATGTATTTCATGTTCTATTAGAAAAATGTTTAACATTTCCGTTCGACTTCTTAGCAGATGTTCTATAAGTTTAATTATTAATATATTTTTGTTTGACTTAAATGTTATCTTAAAATCGACATTTTTTAAGTAAATTTATAGATTGATTTTTCATCAATATAATTGCCATTAATTGAAAAGTATAAATAAAATGAATAAACAATATCAATTTACATAATTTTTAACTCTGTATTTTTTTCAGATGATTTAATATGTTGTCTGCATTCTGCAGATCTGATAAAAATCTGATAAAAATCACTAGTAAACCTTATAGAAACCTTTTGAATTTAAGATTGTCGAATGTTATTCATTGCTGTCTTATAGCTATTTGACTACGACATAACATCATCTTTGTTGCTTAAGTAAAACATGGATGATGAATGCTAACAATTAGACGAAAGCAACCCAAATATCACACGTATGTCACACTAAACGGAATTAAAATATCAAAGACAAAACACATCAAACATTTCAAATCAAACTGACCAACACTGGTCAAATCACGTTAAAAATTGACCGTCCAAGGATAATTTCTAGACCTGTTACAAGAAAAGGAACATAACATAACGCCTAAATCTATAATATATAACTTTCTTAAAGCCAATTTGCAACAGCGCAAACGCTAAAACGCAAAATGTACCAATGTAAAGCACATGAAACAATTCATCACCTAATTAAATGATGTTAACATTATTATGCCTTTTATATAATTTTCTTAAAAACATTTAATTTAGACAGCCCACATGCAAACATGCGTTTATGAGTCATCTATATTCCCATCTCAAAGAAATCCTTGAGACAAAACAGAACATGCAAAGATTTCATCATTCTATATGTGTAAACGTCAGCTGATTTTCATTTTCACAAAAACTTTTTTATCTCTCACTAAATTTCATACAAAAGATATGGACAATGTTGAAAGCTCAAAGAAGAATATATTTGAGTTATTATCGAGTGTTTCATGTGCAATGATGCTTTTTATGTTTTTCATTCTGACATTGTAAAAGTTAAGATGCTTATATATGGTTTTGTCCAAACTGTCCATGTCACAAAAATAGACTCTTTTAAAAGTGACCAGGATACATCAAAATGTTTTTAGTGAAATGATTTGTATATGAATATATTATGTCGAGCTCCTTTTGCATTGCTGTGAATGAATAATATGAATATTGATGTTAAATTTCGTATTTAGAAACCAAACATCCATCATGCCAAATTCGACATATTGTTCATATTGTTTTGATGAATGAAAATTATATTTCACATTTTGCTTTCACATGATTTTGTTATGGTATTGGTAAGAAAAGTACGACAAGGTCACCAGCTTGTTACCCATAGAGAAAATCACACATTCCAGTTCAATATAATCAGGTTTTATACATATTTACATATGCTTTGTGTTTTCAATACGTGACAAAAAGCGCTGCATAAACGGATTTTATTTTGACCCTAAGTGCATGATTGTGTAACAATACAGGCATCGCTTCAAAACATTTCAGTACACGACCCACTGCTTTTGCAAAGATATCGTGTATGTGATATATTGTAAACACGACTGATAAACATTTATATGAATCAATTTATACCAAACAACATGTTTGATTGTGTGACTACAGCAATTTTAAAACAGTGCTTAAGAGAATACCATAAAAGGATATTTTTTGTGTCATTTTGTGAATACATAACTGCGACAATATATCGCTTGATAAATATTGTTTTATAATTTCATGAGTCTATGGATTGAACAAGACAGGATATCAATACTGCGTTTGATTACTTAGTTCATTTTAAGTGCACATTGGATATGATAGCTTATTAACTGGCAAGTCTTTTGGAACTGGTATTGAATGTGCAATTCTGGAATGATGCACCTTCAAATATGTCTATCGTTGTTGATTTGGCATTCATTAACATATTTGAATGTTTGCTTATCTTCCGCGTTTTAAGCTTTCGATAAACGCTTATTTAATACCTGCTAATTCGATACCTACTCATTGGATATCTGTGCATTAGAAGATGAAGCAATTCAAGCGATTTGGTGTAGGCTAGCAGTCGCGCAATTTGAGAGGCTCCTCACGTCCATGTGACCGCAAGCCTGTTGAATCCAGTTAGGTGCAACTCATGCTTGTAGCTTTTTGGTACACGTAGTTTTGCAGAGTGATTAATAGATTTCTCAATGGCTTTGACAAAAACAGAGATTGTAAAAACCCCTATCTGAGAGGTTTTATACCAAGCCCGCGACTTTTTCATTTCCTTAAGAATATCATTAGCCGCTAATTAGAACAGGATATTGTCGTGAAGAGTAGAAACTGGCCTATGTAAGACATAAATATGATAGAACTCGAGTGCTGGGTTTTCCCATTTGCATATGAGGATTCAAATATATAGGCATACAAAGGATTCACGCGCATCCTTTGTTTCTCCCGTTCACGTTTTGGTCGCCCCATCTCTGCTCCCGCTCCCAATCAATTCTATATCCCGGTCACGTTTACATTCCCAGAGATATATCCTAGCGCATTTGATGGGATCTGTTCGGGCCACGAAAGCCAATAACATAAATATGACCATAATTGAATATAAAGTAGATAGAAATTATGTCATTTACATTAATACTATCATTAATTATAATAATATAAATGACATTGAATCTTATAGTTGAACAAAATTGTTACGAAAGTGTATGGTTTAAACACATTTATTGGCTCAATCCGTGTGATAAAAACGTATTTTGAAAGTATTTATCATATGGTTGTAGTCTTAAACATTTTGCGTTTATACTGCATCGACCTTTGCTCTTACATTAAATGAGAATACATACCCATGTGTTTAGATGTCAGGAACCAGAGACTCCTCTGTAATGGCTTTGAACTATGGGCACACGACTGCCATGTAGTTCAAAACTTGTTTACGTTATCTGGAGTCAGCGAGTCTACTCCATGCGGCTTGTTGCCCTTTCAACATCACTAACTTGCGCTTGGTTTTCATGACATTGTAGGATTTCTTAAACCTTCCATTATCTTCATCAAATATTTACACACCTTCTGTCTTAGGAACCGGTCGTTCATGCTGTAGAAAATATTAAAGAGAAAAAAAACATGTGAATTATAAAATATAATATACACAGAAACGATGTTTGAAAACCCTTTCGATCGTTTGAAAGAATGTGATATTCTAACATATAAATCATGGAAAGATGGAAATAAAATAACGAAAAAGTGTATTAAAATCGTAAATCTTTTATTTTTATTTCAGGTTTACATTTACCTATGAATGATTGTTATAGAATATGGTTCGTATGGCTCTCCATAAGGTTTGGTGAGTTGCATGAAGATTTAACCGATATGATAATCAAGCATAGATGAAGGGATCCATGCACAAATGTGTTAAGTCGACTTAACATGCTTCTCTAAAATAATTTGCAAAAATGTCACATAATTATAGATCTATGTAATATACTTGAATAAAGCTAAAACATTTATGCGATCGTAATTACATTGTCGAGTGGTCCCTTGCTAATCCATATATAAATAACCAAAGTAAAAACATATAATGCCCTTTTTCTCAAAACGTCAATTTCAGACTTAACATATTGTTGCACGGAACCCTTCAATCGCTGATAATTCTGTAATTTCTCTAGACTCGTCGTGTGATTTCACATATTCAATCAGACGATCGGTATCCTTTTGGGTCTTGATTTTTAGCAATCGTAGCCGAGCCAAGCATCTTGAATCAAAATGATATGATAATCGAGCATAATTGTTCTCTTGACTTGTCATGTGATTTAACATATTTAATAAGCCGATCAGCATCCTTGTGGATCTTGATTTTAGTGTTCGTGCCTTAGCCTTAGGCGAGCCACCCGTCTAGAATGTTATCCCATATTCAATCAGAGGGATCACATCGAGCGATAGATTCATTACGAAGCTCAAAACCTTTTTTTTCGAAAGTGTATTTTATTCCAAAAAAAAATATTCTACGCTTTTTTTCAAAGGCGCTTAACTAAAACACTATATTGAATTGTAATGCATTGTATAGTAAACCTCATTGAGATTTGACATTGTTATCATCCATGGTGATAAAACAGCAACATAGGTTATTTAATGTGTATGTCACAAAACGACAATCGTAAATGCAAGCTGTATGAAAGGTAGCCATCCGGTCAAACAGTCGAACACATAACCAAAAGTCCAAGGTTATAATAAACAATAAACCGCTACGAGATAATAAAAATGGATAAACAATATACAACTAAGCGTATTATTATATTTTTCTTCTTGTGAATAGGGGGTCAGCATATTCATCGATGCTGCACTGTATATCACATCCCTAGGCTAGTGTACAGTTATCAAAAAACATACATCAATGGATAAAAAATGGGAAAAATGATGATCATGAATTCGTTTTATTTTGTACGGGACATGCATATTATCAAAAATAATGCGCTTTACATTCATTTTGGTTTTTATAGGCGTAAATTCAATTTAGTCTAACTTTAAAATAGGTTTTATTTTTCTAGCACGGGATCAAATTGATTGTTTTAAACCATTCGAAATGCGTTAATTGTTAAATAATAGAAATCTGCAACATTTTATTTGAGAATATGAAATGTCAATCATGCTGGAAAAAAATCGCAAAGTTGCACATGATAACTCGAAGTAAATGATAACCATCAGGGTATCTTGTATGAGGACCTTGACATTTTTCTCATTAATAAGTGACCCTTAATACAAACAGGCACTCGTATTGATCGCTACCAGAAACAGACTAAACTTGATAACTTAAAGGCACGATGATATGAACGATGCCTGTTGTATTGAATTATAAACTATTTATACATGTGCCTTTTAGTGTCATCTGATGTCATCTGATGCAATAACACTAAATGGTATGAGATATCAGGTCATTGTATGGTTACCTATTCTCGATTGAACTGTTACATTGTATAGTCTGTGTTTCGTGTAAAATGATATATACTTAATGCATTACCTGTTTTCCAGTTAATTCAAAATAATCATTTCCAAAGAAATAACGAACTATGCCCTCTATGCCCTGAGCTGTGCAAAGTATTGTACCTATAACAATGCATCGCAGTATTCAAAGGACCATAATATGCAACAGACACAGTGAACTTTACATACAAAATACAGTCCCTCATTTGCTGCATATTGTAATCGGAAATCATGGCTTTATTGAAGTTTTTCATTTTGTGTTCAATATATCAAATACACGCTATCCATATTGGCCGAGAGGATTACAAAATCCTAAAAGGAAGAAAAGCATTGCTTAATGTTACTCTCACAGCTCGCGCTCATTCGGCCATAGAATGTGCAACAAAATGCGCGAAAAGGAATGATTGCAATCATGCGAATTTCGGGAATTCGCAATGTGAATTCCTCAATTATGAAACACCCGGCGTAGAAATTGAGTTTGAGGATCAACCTTCGACCAAATTTTTATGTAAGTGTGTTTTCAATATTTCAGTTTTTTACATTATTTAATATATCACCCGCCGCAAAATTATTCATGAGACGAAGCCAAGATTTCTGTAAGACTAGTGCATAAATACTTATTATCTAAACAAATACAGGTTATTATATTACGAACCAGAGCAATGTTTTGGTACATAATATGTAAGTGTGTTTTCAACATTTCATTTTTTCATTATTTTATATTGTGGAATGTGTGCGTGAATGGAAGGGTGATTGCATTTACTTGGAATATTTTGTGACAATTAAGAACGCTTTTCTTTCTCAAATACATGTATAAATTCAATATAGTCTGAAGTGTTCAGACAAATGTATTGTAGATAAAATGAAAATATAGTAAATGATACATAACTTTTTTGCTTTAAAATAAAGTAATATTTTACACCGCTTTGTATGGCAGCACTTTGAAATAATTCTACGATTCAAATATATATTTAAAAGAATACGAATGTTTTATATTTGTTTAGTTCTATGGAAACAGTAAAACTCAGGGAACACAATAATAATAATTTTAATATAAAAAAGTGATTTAAAGAAACATTTTTTTTTCTGGATAAAACTACAAGAATACTAAGGTTAATTTTAAGTAAATTTGCAAAACTGTGCCTAAGCAGATTATTGATACCGAAAGGGAACATGTATTCTTAAACTAATCAGATCAATAAAACAAACTTATTTGGAACTTAGAAATCAGGGGTCAACAATAGACTACCGTTGGATACGATCGAAATTATATAAAAAAACCTTTGTCTTAAACGGTTCTAAGGCTTTTTCAGTGGCAGCCCCTAAACTGTGGAATAAACTGCAATTCCACATATGGCAATGTACAACTTTGTAACAATTCAAAATACATCTCAAAACTGTTATGTCTAAGCGTTCATATTTGTGAATAATTTTGTTTGTAACGTTTCGTATAGCCATTAGCTGCTAAACGTATTGCATAATAAATAAATTAAATTAAATTAAAACTGAAACCAAATGTCTATCTTTACTTTTGTACGGATAAAATGCAAAACAAACGATTTCTGTTGTCGCTCACCTTAATAAATGCGCAATCTATTCGGTCCAATTCAGATATATTAAACGATTTTCTATCAACCAGCGGTCCAATATCACTGCAATAACCGAAACGTAAATTAACAATAGCAGCTCGACTGTATTTGACTGGAGATGGGGTTTGGCTTATTGCTAAAATAGTTTTAAACTATTAGTTGCCTGGACATAATTACTTTACATAAGACGCAACAAAATACAGTGCCAACCTATACACTAATGGCGGAATATGTAAATTTCGGATAACTTATCTTTTATCACGAATGCCTTTATATCTATACTACTCTGTGCAAAAAAGGTTCTCTTCAAAATCCTGTAACAAAATAACACATAATGGATCTTTTATTGCGAATGCCGTGATAACTATACTGCCCTGTGTACATATATTCTTTTTAAAAAACCTGATAATCAACTGGAAAACTGATTCTTCATTTCAGATGCAATCACTTGTGATGCCGACGGCGGAATATATAAATCGAAAGAAAACGATTTTTTCCCAATAACATGATATTTAGACCATTCTTTGTATATAAATCTCTAAAAAGTTAATTAATAACTGGGAACATGATTTTGTTTACATTTTAGATGCAACCACTTGTGGTGCTAGCCAATGTAGCAACGGTGGCACTTGTCAATCAAATGAAAATGGGTTCGTCTGTGTCTGTGCATATGGCTATTTTGGTGCAACGTGTATGGTGCAAGGTAGATGTGTATTATGTGTTTATCAATGTCTGAGAAACTTATATATGTATAATGAGTTTATGAATGTTTGAGCAAGGTATATATTTATCATATGTTGATCAATGTGTGAGCAAGTTAAGGCAATGCAAGAAAAGTATATATGTATTATGTGTTACTCAATGTGTGAGAAAGTTTTATGTGTGATATATGCGTATCACATGTGTGAAATATGTATATATGTATTATGTGCTGATCAATATGTGAGCAGGTTATATATGTATAACATGTGTATCAATGTTTGAGCAAGGTATATTTCTATTATGTGTTGATCAATGTGTGAGAAAGTTATATGTGTATTGTATGTTGATCCATCTTTAAGCAAGGCATATATGTTTTATATGTCGATCAATATGTGAACATGGTATATATTAATTACATGTGAATCAATGTGTGAGAAAGTTTTATGTGTGATATATGTGTATCACATGTGTGTGAAATGTATATATGTATTATGTGTTGATCAATATGTGAGCAAGTTATA
>LQRL01029521.1:11177-23302 GCA_001703475.1 Hydroides elegans
ACTGGGCATTAAATATTTCTCCATTTATAACTAAATATTTTAATTTAGTATATTGTTATTATAAGATATATAACGTACACGCTTTAACTGTGATTGGAATCCCCATTTAGCTTTTTCATGTTTAATTCATTTGTATAAAATCATATAAAATCCATAAAAAATATCGGATAGAACTGCGAATCTTCCGAAATGGTGTATGCCAGAGTTTGCTGACACTGTTATAGGTATCAGACATGTTTTTTTTTAGATGACTGATATGCATGTTTCATAGCTGAGATTTGTGTTATAGACCGATGGCCTTGTTAAAGATCGCTTACATGTATGTTTTAGATAGCTGATATGCATATTTAATAGCTGCGGTGTGTGTTATAGAACGCTTATATTGTTAAAGGCCGCTGATATATGTGGGGTAAAACTCTGCTATGTGTTATAGATGGTTGACATCATTTTAGATTGTAGACATATCATATGTGTTAAAGTCCGCTTAAACTGTTATTGACCGTTGACATTATAATAGATTGTCTACCTATTTGTTATAGATCGCTGATATGCGATGGGGCGTGCGGGATGACGCCCAGGTCGAGCATCAAACAACCAAGATTGTGCTTCAGGAGGTGAAGAATGCGCAACGCTTATCCAAGGGACCGAACTTTGTAGTAAGTAGACTTTTCAAGATGAGAAAATGATTGTGTATTTTTTTTCCATCAATCATATACGTCTAGATTAATTTAAGAGGGTTGATGATTGTAATTGTCCAATACACTTTGCTGAACATCAGAATAATGGGTGCTGAAACCAATTTCAAGTTTTCATTTTGTTGACACAAACGTAATGATAATGTATATTTAACTCAAATTCTGGAATCGTATAAGGTTTTGACATTTTGATTACGACGCTAATATTTTTTGGTTTTTGTTTAACACTTATCACTATGTTTTGAGCAGAGCTTACATTTCACTTTGCCATATGTTATTGTCATATTTTAGGCTTTGCTCGGTAACCGTTATGGCTCGTATAGCTTTCCAAGTGAGATCGAGGCTGGTGAGTTTACAACGCTTGTCAATGCCGCGTTCACAATTGCCAAGGATTACAAACTGGTCGAGAAGTGGTGAGTCGCAAGTGAAAAAGTGTGACAAAATGTGGAGAGTGGCTGTGTGAACCAATTGAATGTGAAATGAAGTATGAAATAGGGATACAAATGGATGATTAGCGACATTTGCATGATGTTTGACCATGCGATCGAGTGCTATTTGATACTTCTTTAGCTCAAACGCCCTCTTAATTACAATAAATGTTTGTGCAGATTTTTCTATTGTGTGATTGATTTGGTTATTTGCAAGCATGTCGTCTCAGTAAAATTGATTGAATATATTTTGGTTGCAATGGCTGTAAATTTCTGATATGATTGATGTAAACCGTCGCCAAAATTTTATTTTATATGTATCAATGTTTTTACTTAGCATGGGGTTTCACGATGATGCGTTTTTGTGATCGATAATTTGATTATCTTAATTAGTTATGCAAATTAGTTATGAATTTTGCTTGATTGTACTTGCGTGGTGTTTGATTGGCTGATTGAATTGATTGACAGGTACAAGTTAGATGAAAATATGGTGCCGCCCACCTATGTTCTCCAACCAATCACATCACAGTTTCCGTTTTACAACGATGACAGCGAAGAAAACACAAAGAAACGCGACAAGGTTGCTATGACCTTCAACTTTTCTGTTTTTAGCCCCCAGCCAACCAATTTGGCTGAGGGCTATTGCTATCCCCCAGTCCGTCCGTCCGTCCGTCCGTCCGTCTGTTAACATTTGAGGTGCAGTAGTTTGTCCGCGGCATTTTGGTATGAAACCTTTGTCCTAGGGTTCTGAAACTTCACACAGTGAAAAAATATATATTGCAGATGTGCAACGTCGAGGTTTTAGTTTGATTGACCAAAAAATGTTGAAATTACGGGGGTCTGAACTTAGACGAATTTGAGATATTTTGGGATATTTATACATCAGTTTGTCCGCGGCACTTTGGGATGAAGCCTTTGTCCTAGCGTTCTGAAACTTCACACAGTGAACGAATATATATTGCAGGTGTGCAACGTCGAGGTTTCAGTTTGATCGATCAAAACATGTCGAAATGACGGTGGTCTTAACTTAGACGAATTTGAGATATTTTGGGATATATATACATCAGTTTGTCCGCGGCACATTGGTCTGAAGCCTTTGTCCTAGGGTTCTGAAACTTCACACAGTGAACGAATATATATTGCAGATGTGCAACGTCGAGGTTTCAGTTTGATCGATTAAAACATGTCGAAATGACGGTGGTCTTAACTTAGACAAATTTGAGATATTTTGGGATATTTATACATCAGTTTGTCCGCGGCACTTTGGTATGAAGCCTTTGTCCTAGGGTTCTGAAACTACACACAGTGAAAGAAAATATATTGTAAATGTGTAACGTTGAGGTTTCAGTTTGATCGACCAAAAAATTTCGAAATGACGGGGGTCTGAACTTAGACGAATTTGATATATTTTGAGATATTTATACAGCAGTTTGTCCGCGGCTCTTTGGTTTTAAGTCTTTGTCCTAGGGTTCTGAAACTTCACACAGTGAACAAATATATATATTGCAAATGTGCAACGTCGAAGTTTCAGTTTAATCAGCCACAAAATGTTGAAATTACGGGAGTCTGAACATAGACTAATTTGAGATATTTTAAGGGGTATTTGTACGGCGGTCTGAGCATAGAACATAGAGAAATATTATCGTGACGTTGTGGACAAATATGTTGGGGCATCGGTGTGAACACGACGTTGTGAGAAAGAGGTTGTGAAAAAGACGTTGTGAGCAAGACATTGAAAGAAAGACGTTGAAAGAAAACGTTGTGAGAAAGACGTTGTGAGAAAGTCGTCGTGAAAAAAGACATTTTGAGGAAGACGTTGTGAGGAAGACGTTGTGGGAAAAATATTTCTTTCAGCTGGCTTATTTCAATCCACTTATATTTGTGTTAAATACCGTTTGGCCTAGGCTGGGGGCTTTGCATCTCTGATGCCTATGTTTAAATATCAAACATGTCTTTTGTTTCATCATTTATTCCTGTTTATGCATATTTTGCAAATGATACTCATTTTTGTTTTACGCAAATGCTAGTTTTTTTTATATATATGATGTTAGAAATGCGTGAAATATTACAAATATAAGATGAGCAACATATTTTCTTCTCATAAAGTATTGTAACCGTAATAAGAAAGTTGTAAAACTAGACCCATTATCTTAAAAGAAATAAAACTTAAGTCGAAATTATGTCAAAGCTGGGGTGTTTAATAATTGATCTTATTTCGCAAATGTACTGGAAACATTAAGAAAACATTAAGAAATAAGAAGTCGATGTCGAAATGATGTCGAAGCTATATGTCGTTCAATAATTTGATATTATTTCGCGATTGTACTGGTATAAGTAATCATTGAGATACAAGAACGAAGTCAACTTTTATTGGTTCCTAAATACATTTTGAAATTAAATCGGATGATTTGATTGGTCGACAGGCCCGGAAGCAATGGGGTCACGTCAGTGATTTGTTGACGGCTGTGTTCCGTTCTGCGGCAAAACACGCTTTCAAGACCGGGCACTTCACTGAAGAACAGTGTCACAAGTATTACCGCTCTGGTAAGTTGCAATAAAGAAGACATAACAGAAAGTGTAAATGGATTGATTATGATAACGCTTATAATAATAAGATAACTATTTTGAGACAATGCGATAAACAACGCTTCCTGCTTAAACTGGATGCAAAAGGAGTAAATCGGTTTAACTTACATCACATGGCCAATATATGAACGTTACTCAAACTTACATGATTAATATACATGTTTGTATAGCGCAGTGCCAGACGTTCGAAAGATATCAGTATGATTTAAGATGTAATGAATGTATTGGTAAACTCACATTAGTCAAGGCGCTAAGATTGATGTAATCGTGTGACCTTGATATTTTACCACGTGATTTGATAGTATTTCCGGTTGTTTTCAGTGACGGAAGCGGAAGTGCAGATGGGCATTCTGGATGTGCAAGATGGCGTCAATGATGCTGCGCTGTGTTTCAACCGCGAGCTCAAGAATATCGACTTGAACAATGCTCTCGCAAGTACGTATGATTTTTACTCTTTAGTTGATAAGCCTAAGGAAACAGAAACCTTGATAAGATGGGCACATCTAGATTTCCGGGAGAAACCCATTACAATTCACCCTCAAAGCCAACGCCGTATCTCAAAATACCATTTTGGACCTAGTATAGAGCCCTAGCCATTTACAGAATTAATGCGCCTACATTAATTAATTCGTATAAATGTACATTGTATGTTTAAATCAAATTTTCAGAACGGTTCGTGGATGTAGAAGGTGGCCAAGAGGATTCCCAAAGCCAATCACTTCTCGCCGATCTTCGTGATTCGCTCGTCCCACGCAAGTTGGATAGCGAGAACTTGTACAATGACGAGATTACATGGGACGGAGATAAGGGAGTCAACCCGGAGGATTATGACCATGCAAGGTAATTGGAGAGAATAGGTTAGTCGATTTACTGTGGAAAGCAGTATGAATAGATGTAAAGTGTTGGTTATTAAAATGCGAGTTCATTGGATGGAGGGATGGCGGGTTTGATGTATAGTTTGGGTAACTTGATCGTTAAGAATAGTAAATTTTGTGTGAAACTTATATGTACCAATGGACAAAGAGGATCAACATGAAATGGTCTTAACGTAATTTATGAATAACCCGAATACAACAAAACATCATACATATATGAACTTTTAAAAAATATTAAAAAGATAAAAAGCGAAACTATATATTAAGATTCGTTTAAATATTTGTTACAGATATCTTGGATTCTTCAAATCAGCGTTTCTTCAGCTCGTGGGCGGTTTGATCTACAAAGCCGTACGGAAAGCCAAGATCATCAATACTGACAAGGAATTGTATTCGTAAGTAAATCAATTGTCCATTGCAATGATGGTGAGAGGCTAGCTATCCAAAATGATCAAACTCATTCCTTTCTACACTTCTTATTTTTGTAATTCACTGTATCTCACTCGACCAGGATCTAAGCATGTCGCGATAGGATATGTTATGCAACTCAATACTTGCACTTTAAATCGTAAACTGTGATACTTCACTTGTACTATATTAAAAAAAAGTAACGAAAAAAAAAACGAGATTATGATTTTCGATTTTCAATTCGTACCAAATCAAGAAAAAACTTTCGTTTCTGTCCTAATTGCGATATCTGTCTATTTCAGTGAGGTTCTCCACCATGCCTACTTCACCCGCAACAAATCGAAATGTTTCATGGGCCGCATCGAGACTCTCAACCGTATCAAGTTCAAACTCAATAAGATTTATTTCTGGGAAGCCCCACGACCAGGTATTCATATAGTTGTTCTCATCTATATGTCATTGGTATTTTTGATGAGATTTATAGACTGGTTACTAACAATTGCATTAATTATTGTGCCAAATTGCATGTCTGAAACTGAAACAATCAGTTTATGTTACTTCTTTGACTTATTTTCATGCTGTTTTTTCTTACAGAAGGTTCAAGGGGAGACACGAAACTGCTATCCCTCGATGACTATTTAGATACGGTAAGATTTCGGATTAAAAAAAAATACACCTACTTATATTTATAGAATCTCCATTAATCTGCTATGTAGTCAATTTCAAATTTTGCATAGGAAGATTTGTAGGCTGCGTTAAGTTATTTGTTAAAGAAATACATTACATACAAGACAAAATATAGCCTTAAAATGTGGCCCTCTGCAACATCGCAATGTATCAAATATGCAATACAATACTTCTAATGTACTTTTTCAATCACATATAAAAAACGTCATACAGCAGAACGAAGACAACAAAGACGCAGGCCCCGACGCCAACCAATCAGAATTCCATAGCAACTACGATTCCGAAACAAAAAAGCGACTCAACATCACCAACGTAGCCCACGAGCTCGACATTGATATGGACATGGGCTCTGAAATGGCAACGCATATTCATGCACGGCGGCTGAGGCAGTATGGGAAACCGCTGGTGCTGCATGGCGCATCCGGAAGTGGCAAGACGGCCATGATGGCGCATATCGCGAGGATCTGCGAGAACTGGTGAGTGTTGTAATATTGGGTCTAGATATTAATGGAACTAATACAGAAGCATGTAAATCCGTAAATAATAATAAAGTAAAAGTCTAGTTACGAGTTGGCATAGTTGACATCATTCTATTAAAAGGTTAACTGATTCTATATTCAAACACCCATGACACCTGTGGAGTTTGAAACTATTATCTTAAAAGCTATCGCGTATTTCTTGTTAGTATGAAAAGTGCATATGCGCGCCATGTAGAGAGATAGTAAACACGGAAAAAAACTTAGTAGTAAGCGGATTGGCCGTCAAGCTATACTAAATTTAAGACATACCGCACGTTATGATTGTTCAGTCTAAGGCCTATCCCATTTTCGATTTCCTCTAGGTTCGACGAGCGCCCCGTGCGTATCATCCGCTTCTGCGGCACCGGAACCACTCCAAACGCCTCCACGATCCTCGAAGTCCTCGCATCAATGATCGACCAAATCCGTCACGCCTACCACATCGACGGCCCCAGCCTTAGCATGATCAAGCGCGAATACGCTTACTTAAGCGAATACTTCGCGTCGCTTCTTGTAAGCATTGACGTATCAAAGCGTCCGCTGGTCATCCTCATTGATTCTATTGATCAACTGAGTGGAGAGAATAACCCGTACAGTATGCGCTGGTTACCGGAGAAGCTGCAGCCTAATGTTTATGTCATTGTATCGTTTATACCGACGACGCATGATATGCTGAGTATGTGTAAGCAGCGGATTCAGGATGAGGATCGCTATGTCGAGGTGCCCATACTGCCTAAGGATACGGCCAATTCGATTATCAAGGTGTGGCTGAAAGATGCCAACAGGTACGGAAGTTGTGTCCGTTTGTTTGTGTGGGTGTACTGTTCGAACTGTTTTATATGATATTTGATAGGTATATGTATAGATACATGTATATACTTTCAAGATACAAATTGACTTAAGCGTGTATCTTAAAACGAAAAAAAATCAGTGAAGATTTTCATGTTTTATTATAAATCTACTAAATAAATCGACATTGATAGTAAACAGAGAATGATGTCATACCGGTCTACAGTATTATTACGTCATTTTCCGCAAACTGCTGCAACGGTTGTCTTAAGTTTAATATTTTATGACGTCATTTGTTCACAGGAAACTGTCACGTGAGCAGATCGATGTCATCCTAGCCAAACTGCGTATGTGTCCAAATCCGCTCTACTTGAAACTCTGTTTCGAACAAGCGCGCCACTGGCGCTCGTTTACGCCAAGGTCAGAATGGAACCTAGGGATCACAGTGCGTTCGGTGATTGAGCAGATGTTTATAAGGCTGGAGGTGGATCATGGACAAAGTCTGGTAGCGAAAGCGTTAGGTGAGTATGGTGTAGAGAATGATTGGCGGGTTGAGGGAGGGACGGTAAGGGAGATGTCATGAGTTGGCCCTTTGAGAATTGTCTTCAGAAGACAAAAATGAATCAGGACAACTTTGAAGCTGTATTTCGAGGAAGCGCGCCATTGGCACTCGTTTACACCAAGGTCCGAGTGGAACCTTGGGATAACAGTGCGTTCGGTGATCGAGCAGATGTTTTTACGACTTGAGGTGGATCATGGACAGAGCCTGGTGGCGAAAGCATTGGGTGAGTCATGCGCTCCGTTAAAAGAGACTGATTGGGATGGGGTTTCCAAGTCAACATGGTTGGTTTATCACATGAAAAATGTCATTTTTTACAAAATTGATTATTACAAAATTAATAATTACGTATTTCTTTCATTTCAAAGGGAAGCCGTAGCTAAGTGGTAGATCGCACGCTTTACCATTAGTTTAAGTACAATCTCGGTGCCGTTGTGAGATTACGGCGTGTAGCCCACTCTTGGCATCGACTGCCGCAACCGCTATGGTTCTCTTCTTATCTAAATTCAAATAAAAATCTTATTCCACCCATTTCCATCAAATTTTGGACCTCTTTAAAAAAACATATTTCTTTCATTTGCAGGCTACATGACCATCGCCAAATCCGGCATCACCGACGGAGAAATGGAGGATTTGTTGAGTTTGGAGGACGAGGTTCTTCAAGACACTTATCTCTACCACTTGCCACCCGACCCAATGCTGGTTCGACTACCGCCTCTACTCTGGGCTAGGCTCAAGTAAACATTCACATTTTAGCCTTCGGACTTCAACTTTTATAATTATGCGTACATTCTTGAAATCCTTAATGATTAATCAAGGTGTTGTAGCAAGAGCACCTTCAGATATTTTGAGCGGTAAAAAACTTATTTGAACGCAGTTTTATGTGAATGGTGTCGAGACAATTCTCAGCAGATACACCGACCTGTAAGATGACAACTCAAGTCGAACTCCCACTCGTGCTTTTAACCACTACTTAACTGAATGGATTCAATTAAGAACCGACCTATTTCAGTATGATGTGCTCGAGACGTAATGCTCAACTTCAAATGTGTGTCTTGTTTTCAGGGCCGATCTGGAAGAGTATTTGGTGGATTATCACCATGGCAACAAAACCATCACCAACTGGTACCATCGTCAGTTCTGGGAGACAACTGAGAAACGGTACGTGCTTAATGTTGTATCTTTTTAATTTCTTAAATTGTTTAAATCGCATTAGAAAGTTTTCCCGTCGTGGGTTTTTTTTAATAAAAAATGGTTATTTAAGCACCAGACTACGTCTGTTGATTGAAAATGGTTTGTTGTGCAATGTATGACTATAAATATTTCAATAGTGAATATTCACGGGTTTACAAATTTGCAATTTTCCGTAACAGTAGTGTCTACCTCTGCATATTTCTAGGTACCTATCCCCCGCTCACAAAACGCTGTTCCACTCCAACTTCGTCGACTATTTCACGGGCGTCTGGGCAGGCAAAGTGAAGCCAATCACATTCAGTAAAAAGAAGCAAGGTGTCTATAACGAAGCGCAAAGGGGTGTGCCGGAAATGCCATGTGCATTCGAGGGCAAGAAGGCGTATAATTATAGGAAATTGTCCGAGCTGCCGTATCATTTGTCCGAGTGTAGAAGGCATCAGGATTTTGTGACCTATGTGTGCTTTGATTTCTCGGTAAGGATTGTGTTGGTGGAGGAAAGGGGTGGGAAAACGAAGAAGCAACTGATCTGTATTAAAATATACTAAGTCGTAAAAATGTAGGCCATTATCAATGCAAAAATTAAATACGTTTCTTTGATCTTGTCTGTTTGCATACGAAAGAGACAGGTTATGGGTAATGAATTCACATTTTGTGAAAGCAATATCCTACCTTTCAATATACTACTTCTATTTAAAGTGTATAGGCCTACTATAAAAACTGTCATCAGTTTTCGATATTTTGCCTACATTGCATCATCGATAATCTGCCTCAGATGATGTACTTTACATTTAGCACATAATTTAATGTATGCAAAATACCTTCAAATGCTTTTCCCAGATGATGTACTACAAGTGCAAGGCACTCTCGGTTCAGGACCTGCTAGCCGACCTGATGCGAGAGAAGAAGTACCTGGAGGAGGAAATCCAGATCATTCTGGATAGAGAGGAGGAGGAAAGGAAAAGGAAGGAACGGGAACGCAAGAAACGCGTGAGTGTTATTGGTGTTAACGGGAAATATAAAATACTAAAGTGCTCAACAAATGATTCCCATTAACCTTAGTTTATATATCAAATTTGTTTAATAATGACAACTATATAGCCTACTAATGCACATTTTCATTAGTATGGAGTCAGCGTACTCATTTAGAATTCCAGGATACAAATGGGATTTCAAGTATGGTTTGCCCTTGGCTGGCGCCTCGATTGTCGTTTTTTTTTTAAGAAACAATGAATTTTATAAAAAAATAGAAAAGCTTGAGAGACACCTTTTATACGAGCAAAGTCCATCCTGTACCTAATCAAATCATCGTAATTTTATTTTTTTTAGAAATCCCCTGACATGGAGGTGGTTGATCTAAACGAGAAATGTCCAATTTATAAAGGGAGTTCAATCTAATAAACTTAGTTTGCAGCTTTGTAAAACTGAAAATGCTGCTTTATGCTCAATTATATCAATTTGCTCTTGCAGAAAGCCCCAGACATGGAGGTGGGCAAATCGGCCGTTCAGATCACGGACGTCTCAGAGGAATTAGAAGACGAAGATCTGTTTGTAGAGAACAGGGAGGAAGAGGAAGAAGGACAAGAAGTGAAGACGGGGGCCGAGGTGGCCATGGCTGATATCTTCCAGGTAAGCTATAGAACATGTTGATAGAATATATCTGCCATACCTCTTTACCCGCCCTCCCGCCAACCACAACCCCTACCCCCTACCTCGGTGTATCTAATTGATAGTCCTCTTGTGTTGAACATGTACATGTATACCCATGCCAGCTGCCTAGTTTGCATAGTTTAATAGCAGAATGTAGTGCAAAAATGTTTATTAAGAACAATTTATGTGAAGTAGGTAATCAGACTGTTACACAAAACCTTTCGATGACAATAAGCACATTGCTTGAGAGAAATATTCGGTTGCATTTGCAAATATCAACATCTGTATTCGCTTTATTTTGATATGTTTGTTGTTATATTTTTGTCAGCTTACTAGCATCCTTCCGCTGAACCTGGCTGAGCTGCAGGATTGCCTGTGTGACGTCGTTCTCATCATTGATATGCTCGTGCTTGGCTTCGATTCGATCAACAGGGAGCCAGACAACTTCATCCTTCAGGTATGTGTAACCCGGGCTCTTCATTGAATATAAGAAACAGAAAACATACTCTAAGTAACGGCCTATTGTTTTTGGGAGTTTTGTGATTTCTTAAATCAAACGTGGCCTTTCTATTCAAAAGCTGATTGAGAACGTGTTTGAATAAAATACTGAATAAAGTATGGTGTTTGAATATGTAAAGATATGGTAAGGGAGAGAAGAATCGGGCAGATAGACGAAACGATGACGAAAGCGTAAAAGATTGCAGAAATGCATAATATGAAAAACTAGAAAAAAACAGTGAATTTATAATAATATAATGTCCATGCTTACATGTACATCTAAACACATATTGTATTATGCTCTATTATTCGATCACTAGGTTCTGGGCCAACTCGACATGCAACACCCGATGTCCGAGGGCCTGGCCGACGTGCGCGCAAAGGCGCGTGCCCACTTACTCGGTACCTCGACGCCGCTGCTGGCGCCCATGTACAAATGCATGCCCTCGCCCGGCCAGGAGCTCAAGACCTCGTTCAATATTCGCATTGGCTTTCGAGGAGGTAAAGATCCAATAATCGGATTCCAAGTAGCTTTACGACGAAAATGCTATTTATGTTTATTCATTGACAGTAGAGGCTCATTAGCTCGAGTGCTAAGAACTTAAGATTAACTCCGAGTTATCTGTTGAAACATTGAAAACTAGACTGTGACATAGGCGTCTTCACCGACGCAAAACGCTTTATATTATCGAAACGAAATTGAATACAACTCCACGGCCCCACTTTCAATCACTTAACACATAAAGTGTGCATTTCACTTTCAACCTTTATATATTTTACATCGAACACTCTCTCCCTCTTTCAACAGATACCTACGACCAGCTGCGCAAAGTGACCCTCTCACACTACTGTAATCTTTGCGGTTGCGTGCTGAGAGTCATGCATGGTAGAGAGGAGGGCTCAAATCCTATTTTAATAGTCACAATCTAAATGTATTGATATGTTTGTGGGTTCAATTACAGATGCGTACGACCAGGAGCGCAAAATAGCTCTCTCGCGCGATGGCCACTCCTTGTACGTCGTAGAACGCAACCCCTCTGAAAAGCGGAAGTGTCATGGCGGCATAAGCGAGTCAGGTGACTTCCTGCGCGTGCACATGATGCATGGCAATGGCTTTTCGGGCTCCATGGAGACGCTGATGGGATTCGATGTGAGGACGATGAAGCTGATGGGAGGAGACAGGTATAGGCTGTTATAATATTAGATGGGGAGGGAGGGCTTTATCAAGGAGGGGGGGGGGG
>LQRL01029524.1:18109-64076 GCA_001703475.1 Hydroides elegans
GCCATTTCACACACATTCTAGAACGTTAGAACATGCTATATAGCACGTACATGGTCTACTTAGTACATGTAAACATATCAGTAATAATCACGTACACGGTCCACTTAGTTCAGATAAACAACAATGAACGTTATTATACGCATGTAGCAAATATAGAAGATTCGAGAATACACATATCTTGACAGCACCTGAGTAAACCCCGTCACCGTTGTCAATCAACTCAACACCTTAGCAACCCCGTCACCGTTGTCAATCAACTCAGCACCTGAGTAAACCCCGTCACCGTTGTCAATCAACTCATCACCTTAGCAACCCCGTCACCGTTGTCAATCAACTCATCCCCTTATGAACCCCGTCACCGTTGTCAATCAACTCAGCACCTGAGTAAACCCCGTCACCGTTGTCAATCAACTCAGCACCTTTGCAATGCCTGCCACCGTTGTCAATCAACTCAACACCTTAGCAACGCCTGTCACCGTTGTCAATCAACTCATTTACATCAGCGTTGGCAATCAAGTCATCACCTTAGGAACCCCTGCCATCGTTCTTCAAAATTATTGCCATTACCTCTACTTAGTCGCTTGCTAGCAGCTGTGAATTTCTGGCCTTTTGTATCTATGCTTGCCTGATATGTTTACTATTTGAAATACAATAAATACTGAAATGTATGCATAAAAACACAAAATGTTAAATAAATGGTAACGGGCAACATTGTGTTAAGTGCAAAAATGATGTTTTTTTAAGAAAACAGGTGCTTCATGTTTTTCAATTAGTCATTTATATATAAGCATTGAAAAGTTATCCAACAATGTATTAAGTTCAAAGTCTTATTCAAGCAAATGACATGATTATATAGTCGCGTGGTACTTTGCCATACATGTTGGTGGTTTATGTCAAGTCTTATTAATTAACATAATATTGTCCGTCATGCGGTATGCCCGGATATTTATTATTTTGACATTTGTCGTAACATCTCGAATCCTAAAACATGTCTTTGGCCTTTATAAACCTATATCGGGTGCTGTTATTTATGCATTAAGGTCTTTAAAGTTCCTCTTACAGCTTTGTTTATTTTGATGTGCTTTTAATTTTAAATATAGGGGCGTATAACTTTCTTGCAATAAAATGTAGAACCATGTTTTATAGTTTATGAATTATGAAGAAACCCGTTTTAGTTTATTCCTAACTTGTTTGTCTGTGCCTTGTGGTTGTTTTTACCTTTTTTCGTGAATTCAAACAAATTATAGCAAATAAACGATCAATGACTTCACATATTTAAAGTTAAACATGATGAATTGTATATTCTGTGAATATTGAGGCAAAAGTTATTATTTCTAACACTATTACCAACATTATTCATAATGACATTCTTAGCATAAAATCATAAAATAACAAGAAAGATGATTCAACTTAAAACCTAGTATTAAACTACGCATTTTGTGAATTCGCAATGACTCATTCAGGTTCGCATGAAAAGTTGTTACGAAACCAACATTTCTCATCGTAACTGCTTTTATACATCGCAAGCATTTAATTGTAGACCACATATACAGAAGCATAATGCATATTCTGTTGTAACATTCATTTCTAAACAGCTATCTACAGCTATGGTACGATTAAATATGCACATATAATGGGCAACAAAAGAAGTGTCCCTGTAACTTTAAAAGTGTTTGGTCGATTTTTATCAATTTGGTACCAAATTAAACAACACATAATGTGAGTTTATTATATAAATGTTTACGACTCTATATTGACTATTGACGATTAGGCGAGCTCTTGAAAATGAATGAACGGAATAGCGAGTAACGAACCATATAAGATGCATTTTCATGGATGTTTGAAATATCTGGTCTTAAGTTTTACAGGTTATTCGTACAAGTTAACTCTTTAGTCGCATATTAAAGAGTTCAAGCCAGTTGCGGAAGCTGCTGGAGTTAATAAAAGTACTTTGCGAATGGACCGACCTAAGGCACTGGAAGTGCCAGCCTTTGGACAATTGTTCATAAACTAGTTTGAATATGACAAATGCTGCCTTTACTGGCTTTTAAATGCTCCATAAATGGGTTGAAAACACTTTTGGACATTGCGTTTCGCTTATGTTTTGGTTAATCTGAAACACTGCATTGATCGAAAATTCACGCTAAGTAAAACTTTGGTAACTCAATATTTTAGCTTGATTACGCGGCTATAATGACAGTTAAAAGTTAATCATAACTCGTAACTCTAGATTACAATGTTTTTCCCTATCTAAAGCATATTCACTTGGTAATTGATTGTTTGCGCGAAACCACGCCCATATCGAGTTATTTTCTTTGCATTTAGCGACATCGTGTATATGGCAAACGAGGACAACAATGACCTTTTGGTACAATGTTTCTATTTTGCGCACACATGAAGAAAATATTGACAATGACAGTTTTCGTTCGAACGGCCCTACAATGTAACCAGGTAGAATTATCAATTTTAAACTTTACCGAGTTTATTCGAGAACAACGACAAGGCTACTGAGCAAATGGAATTAAAAGTGCAATTGACAGAGTAAAGAGCCTATGAGTTCGCCTAATATCATACCGCTTTTATTGTGTAACGTGATTAAGACTGCTTTCGCAGTTACGCGCCAAAAACACGTTTTTCCGACATTATACGATGTTTGCTGCGACGCACGTCGCATGGGATTCAAATATTTCTCACCGTTTTTAAGTAACGAAAACCTTATACTATCTATAGAACGTAGCGCTTTTCCTCTCCTTCCGATGCTCATTGCCTGATGATCGAAATCAATGTTTCTTAGCCCTTCGATAAAACGAAAAAGATAATCGTCAAACGGATTCCAGATCTTTAGGTTTGCGAGACCATCATTAAATAACATCACTGAAACCAACCAACGTGTTTTAATAGTTTAAACCTTTGATACAATGAAAAAATAATAACCAAAAATGACCGGACACTTCTTTTGTTGTCGAGTATAGTACTCTTTTCTCATTTCTCTTATGAACATAAAAATATATTTAAAAAAACATAAACTGCAATAAACTGTTCCATCAGCTATTGATACCTGCGCATTGCTCGACTGGAGAATGTGCAGGCAACCAACGACATCCAACGTAAAATATAAATTCAGCAGATAATCTGCTTGATTTAAGAGGTATATCCAAGGGTTTGAAATGCTCAAATGGTTCAATATAAGAAAAGGCAGACGGACGGAGATACAAAAGGCTATCGGTGAATTCTCCTATAAAAAACCGTCAGATCGGCAAACCTATGATTTTTGCTTTTATGGCGGTATATGTGTGTGGGGTTTGCTTCTTTATTTTCTCATATTGTTAAGCTTGATGTAATCCATGCGCACTATTAATACGCGAATTAATAAAATAATTCAAAGTGAATTTACAATGATTTCATTTTTATACATATTTTAAACAATTGTTAAAAACCATTGAAACATATCGCAATGATTTGATAATTGATTATTTATAAAGATTTGCATGGCTCTGACAAAGAAACCCCATTTTTCCTTAAGGTTCGAATTTAGATGTGTTGGCATAAACATTCTATCATTGTTTGTAATTTTAAATCGGTTGCACATTTTGAACCTGTATCAGCGTCGCGTCAAGGCCATTATTGTCTTTGAATTGCGCAGTGATCGAAAGAAGTTCAACAAGTGCCTGCAGACTATAGCGTTTGTTTTCAGATTTGTATTTGAAATGGGTAAATAAAGCATATGTTAAACGTCATACAAATAATCTAAGCGAATCTGTTGAGCGGAATAATACATATATGTAAGGGAATTATCAGTATATCGAGGTGATTTTAAGTTCCTGCACAAGGAACTATTGATGTTCAGTCGTCATTAAACTTCCCAGTGTACCTCCATTTTATGATATTTGTCATTTTTGTTTAAGTCGCAGAGTACAGAAACAACTTAGATTTTTCCCATATGGTCGAATTATGCCTTAGTCAAAATATTTAGTTGCTTGTGAATGTAATACCAGAATTCGCTTCCAGCTCAGCCTGGTAACTTTATTTCGCAACTTTAGGAAACTGCTAAATTAAGTGTGCAATCACAGAATATTTGACACATGATAATTTCATATGACATGTTACATCATACACTGGACCAGCTCTAATTGCATCATCCATCATATCATGCCAACTGTCTCTTGAATTCGACTAACGCAATACTCCACTTTCAAAAATAACTAACTAAATAACCATATTTGCTGCTCTTTCGCTGTCACTTCATCACGTCCATCACTCTTGTCCATTAACAATCTTTAATCAGGGGTAATAACACTCATGTAAAGTGTTGACGCTTCTTGTATAAGCAAGGAATTGAAGACGAATTCGGATTGTGAAGAGACTCTAACAATCTGTTCTCACAGATGGTGTGTCCCAACAAGTCCTAACTAGGACATTTTTAGAAAATAAACTTAACAATTTAAAGATTCTTTTCTGACCATTGCTCATTTTTAATAAAAGTAAATGGGAATCACTGCAAAAAGCACTGTAATGTGTCAATTTCTTATACAAAGCTCACTAGGAAAAGAGGAACAAATCTATTTTAGAAAAAGTGAAAATCTTTGTGCAAAATGTTAATGGTCGAACTATCATTATTTTGTCAGCATTTGTATTTATAAGGAGTAGTTGCATGCCATAAAGCTTATAACGAGCTGCTTGACTGTTAAGTATGAGCGGTCACATAAAAGCAGCGGTATAGGGGCATTCGGGGGCAACAACAGGGTGAGAGAGGCTTTCTTGATTGGTTGAGTTGCGCCAACTAATAGATCTTTATTTATAAAAATATTTTGTTAATTGTTTGTATGTTGGTTAAACAAGTCGATAACCTTTCTCGTTTCATTGCATCTGAAATAGCCAATTAGAATGAATGAAACCTATTACAAAAAATATTGCTTGAACAAAAGTGATTAACACTCTTTTGTTTTCTTTTCTTATCAAAAAATAAATGATTTTAGTGCAAAACAAAATCACCTGGCTTAAATCTGTAAAGGAACACCATTATAACATGACAATTTAAATGTTTAAATTTTCAATATTGAATATCTCTATATTATTGCCGTTTAGCATGCCTCGATCAATATATCCAAACAAGAATTAAAGTCCACGTCTAAAAAAAATCTTTTAAGAGCAAAAGATAACGTTGGAAAAGCAATTTGTCCGTAAATACCTTAAAATTTCCTTTAAAAACAATGTGACTAGATCAATTTTGTTCAAGAACACATTTTCAGAGGAACGCTTCGCTTGATGCTCTCCATATTTAAATGCGAATTAAAGCGAAATGTACTCCTAATTTGATAATTAAATGTTGCAAATGAGAAGTTGTCAATCATATATGACTTACTTGGTTTCATTACATTTTTTTCTAATAACAGACAACATGATCAGTTTAAGGGTTTTAATAGCTATAGTCGACAAGGGGTTGGCTGGACTTAAACTAAGGCCGGAACAAGAAGGGTTAACATGGGAAATATAGCTTCAGTTTGGGGAGTCGACGTGGTATTGCTATTTGATACATTATTAATAACATAATGCATTTTTGCAAATATTGCATATTCTAAATATATTAATGTTTGCTGGATTTATGTTATTGTGAAACAACCGAAAAATAATAAACTAAAACGGATTGACCGTTATTGACTATCAAGCCTAGCTGTATTTAATTAACTTCCTTATCCAGCCGAAGGGCTAAATACCTTTTAAAAATCATAATTCATGCATAGTCTATGAAGTGAATCTTAAGGTGGCGCAAACAAATGCTCATTTGTTTATTTGTGAGTTTGAATAACGGATAACCATTATTTTCTATCAAGCTAAGCTGTATTTAATTAACTTCCTTATCCACCCAAAAAGCTAAATTCCTTTAAGGACCTGTTTATACAGCAAGCTGCAAGAAGAGGCCGCGATAACTATTTGTTTTAAACCATACATGTTATTTTATAACGCTAGCGACACTCCTTACAGCTAGTGCGTTAAAAAAGACATAACTGATGCATTGTCTGTGAAGTGAATCTAAAGGTGGCACGACAAGAAATACACATTTGTGTATTTTACTATAATCTTATTATTTTAAAGAATTTACTTATGCCTTTTAAAACTTTTGAATTTTTGTCTAGAGATTCTGTTACATTTTGCGAATTCCCTATATTTCGGGTTTGTCAACAACAGGTTTTTATAACCCCAGAAGTAGAAAAAATGCCGACATTTAAATTGCTTGCATGAAAACTTAGCATTCTCTAAATCCCCATTTAAAACTCAATTGTATGTTATGCATGCGATATGTAAACACCATTAGATTGAACTCTTTAGGTTTTATGTATACTTTTTGAAGTAAATCAATATGAGTATGCATTATTCTATGGAATCTCAATCGTAATGGATTCCTATAGACTATGTCCTATAGACTATGTTTTTTTTTAAAAACGGTGTTTTTAATAACAACAATTTATTGCTATACGTGACAATTCATTAAAACTATGAATCACTAATCTTTGTTCTTGTTTGAAATCGCCGATATTATCTATATTCCATAACATTATTTGCAAATTGTAACACAATTAACATTTAATACAATTTTATGACATAATCTTAATTAAAACGCACTTCATTCAACTTTCAAAAATCCACTTTCCACGCTTGTGTATTACCATAAATGACATGTTTATCTGATGGCTCATCGCATTACATGCATTATCGTTACAATAAACAACATTTGACAACTGTCCCCGGGCTTTTATCGACTGTGGGAATCCTAACTGTTTTCACAATACTGAACTGTATAAAATGAGTTTTTGATGTTTGAATAACAGAAATAAATTGATTTGCGGTTTAGAATAAAGCCATAACAAATATAGAAGATTAGCTTGAATATAAACATAAACATCATACGAAATTTTTGGAAATCCCTTTTGGCACAAAAAAACGGGAAGGTAAATTACGACTTAAAAGAGGCAAGCGCATTTAATTTCGTCATTTATTTGACGGATTGTCGGCTCATTCTCTTCAAAACTGCTGTACGATTAATTTCTGTAAGATAAAGAACGATAATTTGTTTTGCTACAAAATAACTGATATAACTAGCATAAACAGAATGGCAATATTTGGAAATAATCTAATATCAATGTTAATGTTAGTTATAATTTATCGGAATGTTAATTCGCAATCCACCTCGACCCCATCATGTGGAATGAGCAACACCACTGACACAGAGTGTATAATGCGACACGTGTCGGAGCAAGTTGCCCAGTTGGCGGCAAAGATGGACGCATCTCAGGAATGCCAAGCACCGCCAAATTACCAACTTGATCTTGCTACGGATTACGCACTTAATAATGACTCGCTTCCAGAAAATTGTCAGGACATTTATGATCAAGGAAACGTTGTAAGCGGAGTCTACATGATCTACGAGCCTGTTGCTACAGTTCAGTCTTCTCAGTTTCGTACATCCGTCCGGAGAGGAATCAACGTGTATTGTGACATGGAAGAACTATTTGGTGGACCTGGATGGATTATTTTCCAAAGGCGTCAGGATAGTTCGGTTAGTTTTAGTAGAAACTGGGAGGAATACGCTGATGGATTCGGTAATCTTAATGGTAATTTCTGGATCGGTAATGACAACCTCGCCTTGATTACAAATGGCGATACCACGTACGAGCTCCGCATTGAACTTCAGGATTGGGACAATGAGTGGAGATACGCGCGTTACGCTTCGTTCCACATTGAGGACGCATGTACTGAATATAAGCTTCGCTTGGGCTTGTTCACGGCAGGCGATGCAGGTGATTCAATGTCAAATACTGATGGCTATTCCTTTTCAACACCTGAAAACGATAACGATGATTTGTCATGGAATTGTGCTGAATTGAGATATATGGCTGGTTGGTGGTACCGCGGTTGTGCACATGCTTTTTTGAATAATCCGTATCACAACTCAAGTTCAGCTGACAACAATCACGGAATAGTATGGTATCATGGGCATGGAAATGATTATTCTTTGAAATACGTTGAAATGAAACTAAGACCAGTTTAGATTAAACTATACGATTTTAATCTACGATATTGGATAGCTCCTTGAAATCATAAATAACATAAACATAAAAGAAAAGCGATAAACTATTGGGGATGTACTGTTTAATGGACAATGAAAACATCGATTCAACATTGATAATAAATTTGCTGTCTCTATTTAACAGGTATACCAATTAATTAGGTGTGTATAGTACTTTGAGAGGTTGTGCAATAAAACACTTATTTATTGTATGGTGGTTTAGCTTAAGATATATTTCTTCAAATATATATTAAGTGTGTATAATAGTACTCTATATATTGTTTTATCATTTATAATATTCAATTTTATAAAATTTATTCATTAACATTCAACATCATATAAAACAGTTTATTAATTTCCAAATTCCTTATTAATAAAAGAAATGTATTCAAGGCATAGATGGGTAAGAATTGATATTAAAATTATAAAATATACTACAAACAAATATGTATACAGTGTTTTTATCATGTTGGCCGATATCTTTTGCTTCCACAGGAAAAGTTGAAATATCACATATTGAACTGATGACAAGAAAAAATAAGTGGTTTTTAAATAGATTTGTTACTTTATTACAATTTGGTTGTCACCAGTTACTTGGACGTAATCAATAACCATAAATCAACTACCACTACTCAGAGGAATAAACGTTAATATTACTGTATGATTTGACTCGATGCAACTTTATAACTTGGTGATACAGTTTTATCACTAAGACAAACGTAGTTCATTGTATGACTAGATTGAACAGTAAATCTTACTACACGCATCCACTCTAGCAATCAAATCACATATATCATGGGAATGGGGTTTGATTTAACTAATAAACTTTATTGAACATAAAATATCCTTCACAAATTTCCAAAAATCACAAGAATATAATTTCTTTAAAAAGTCACTTCCAATATGAAGATTAACCATATAAAACCATATGTTTAACGGATCAGAGCAGCTTTTATGATATTGTCATCACACGATGTCATCTATCTTTTGCATTGATCCCGGTAACATAATACAAGACATTTGCAGCTCACTTAACACTAATATTTCCTGTTCCTTCCACTTTTTGTCATTCCATTATGTTCAGTAACAGTCTGTACTTAAGGAAATAATCCTATTATGACAATAAAGTGCTTACACATCTGATGTTAAAAAGAAATAAACATATATCCCGAGTTTAGAAAAGGTCAAACGTTAGTACGTGTTTATCTTTAGATGACATAACAGCTGATATAGTTGATATAAGGCAATATTATTTTTTGGAACTCCATTGATTATATTTTTTGCATGCTAAATCTACAGACATCGTCTTATTCTGATCAAGAAACAAATCAATCGAACTCGCGATAATCTTATATTCCTTTTTATGGTAGACATATGTCTCTTTTCAGTTGCGATTTTTTTAAATGTCAAGTGCTAAACAATGCATCATTTAAACTTTGTTTGTGATAAGATTATGCATATATACATTGCAAACATGTGGAAACTTGAGACTAAGATAGTTTAAACAAATTGTGACTATATAAATATAATAAAAAAACAGTAGCATTCCGTAGAGTCTTCACGCCGAAAGTTTTCTGGTAACCTCTCTGTCTCTTGCTCAAAGCTTAATTCTCTTTTCGCATTTGTTCATGGGTATATCAGTCACACTAGCTATTATATTTGTTGATATTATAAAATCGGACCAGAGCAAGTTCACTTTCAATTTTGGGCCATGTCATGGACATAACGGAAAAATAGCACCTTTGCATTGAATGTGACTTATAAAGGTATTTTTATGTAAGAAATATCATACACGAGTTTAAATGGGTACAATAAAATTGCACGTTCTATCATGTTGCCGCTCTAATGAAACATATTTATATTCTCTTAATATTTAATAACATCGATCCACAAACTCGTTACAAAGACTCCTCTTTGTGTACCAGTTTAAAAATGAATGCAAGTAAAATCAAGAAAAAAACGACATTTTAGTATTCTAAAACTATCTATCTTTCTAAAGGTTTTTTTTCTATATTTCTTTTTTTTTCAGAATGACATGTTATTTCTTTCAAAAAAAATTAAAGTTCATGTCATGTACATGTATTAATATGACCGAAATGACTAGCTACAGAAGTTATTCATACTGCCATATAAAAATGCACATACATTACAAACAAGATACACAATGCACGACTACGTATTCTTAGATAGATAGGCTATTTTACCTTTAAAACTTATGGAATGATTTTGAATAGTTCCGTGAATATAATTCAATACGTCATTAGGAGCCGATGAATTGTATGCATATACGAAGCCAGATTGCAGAATAAATCAAAAGGATCGGCATTTATTCACATAATTAAAAAAAGTTGATGAGCTGTTTTGTAAACTATTCAGGAATGCTTATTTATAATGCTCATAAGGCATAATTTGATAACCTATATTTTAAGCTACATTCATATTATGTACAAGCTGCAGGAAAATTACCAATACGTATTCAGTTCAACTGCATGATTTGAAATTTTCTTGGCAATTAACCAACGACAATTGTAAGAATACAATACTACCTGTAATTTGACATTGAATCAATAAACTATAATGAATACAACGATTGAATTCATTAAATTGGTTCTGATGATTACAGTGTTTACTGTAGCTGCCAAATCACAATCCACCTCGATACCAACAGGAATTATTAGCATAGTTTCGGATCAGGTTTCCAACTTGCCGCGAAAATTGACGCCTCTCAGGAATGTCAAGTATCGCCTTCAAATGTCAAGGTTGATTTATACTGCGCTTACTGATGAATCGCTTCCACAAAACTGCAAGGACATCTTTGATCTTGGATTTACGGTAAGCGGTGTCTATACGATAAATGAATCTTTGTCGAATCAATGTTTTATTGCGACATGGAAGAACTATTAGGCGGACCAGGTTGGCTCGTTTTCCAAAGACGTCAGGATAGTTCGGATAGTTTTAGCAGAAACTGGAAGGAATACGCTAACGGAGGTAAGCGGTATTCTCTGCTTAGGTAATGAAAACCTCGCCTTGATCACAAATGGCGATACCATGTACGAACTCCGCATTGAACTCCAAGATTGGGACAACGAGTGGAGATACGCGCGTTACGCTTCGTTCCGCATTGATGACGCACACACCAAATATGTGCTTAAAATTTGTTCTCATTCATTTTTTAATAATCCGTACCACAACACAAGCGTCGCTTCACATGGTCGAGGAATAGCATGGAGACATTGGCATGGAAACTCGGATTCATTAAAATATGTTGAAATGAAACTTAGACCTGTTTAGACTCAATTAAACAGTGGTTGCATATTTAATTACCTTTCCCTTTTAAACAGATACATTTAAATTAAACGAATGATTGGGCATTAACGATCAAATACTTGGTTCGTATTCACAATTATCATTGCAATAAATTGGATTATGTCATAAATCTCATTGACAATTTGATTAGTAAGCATTCTTTAACAGTTACAACAATTTACGATATTATTACAATGTCTGATGTTTCCAACTACGCTGCATTTTATGTAACCATTTTTGAGATAACCAAATGATTTCTACATGTCATACATTTATTATGTGGGTATTTTTGAAAGAAAAGCAAGGCAATATCCACAATTGGGCTTGCAGTATAAATGCAAGTGCAAGTTATGAAGGGTTATTTACTGTGTATAAACCTGTCGTGGATTTATAAACATGATAACTAAACAAACAATGATTAAATAAAAAAAAATACATAAGAAATTTAGTTATGTGATAAAGTTAGCTTTTTAACAAATGTATATTATAATAATAACTGTGTATATTGCCTACAGTAAGTTTCATTGCAGTTATGTTTTCTTTGATTGAGGTTTAATTTTCTTTATTGAAAGGTGTGTGGGTGACCAACATATTTGAAAGAGCTCGAAAGTATAAGAAACAAACACGATCACGCAGAGGTATAAAGTAATAAATATTTTGCAAAGTTGTACACCAAATGAGACTCTTACCTACAATAAGAGGTGGTTTATAGGGGATCATTCATTCGGCAACATTCTACTGTACAGCATGTATATTTAGATTGTCAGGTTTTATAACTTTAAATGTAAGTAAATTTATATAAGAATGAACAGAAAAAAAGTTTGATAAAATAATTGTATAACATTAGTCAAATGCTTATTTCTTACTTAATTCACGATGAAATTAAAATCTAATACTATTATTTGTATTAGTAATACATTTATCGAATTGATAAACCTTTTTATTTATAGTTAAATGATCTTGCAACATCATATACAATTAATCGATAACAAACTTAATTTAACAAAATGTACAACACCTGACAACGAATCATATACTATTAAGCATTCAGACAAAGGTTTAACAGTTAAGTCGATAAATCAGGTTCTGAGCCACTTGAATTCCAAACTTTAAATACACAAACTGCAATCGTACAAACGCATTTATAAACTGTATTGAAATACTTTGGGAAGTTTAACATCGCTTTTCTTTAAGCATGGTCAGTATAATTGAAAAAAAAACTTTTACTACAGATCCAATATTGGTCAATTGTAGTACTCAATTGCAGTAAGTTATCAATTGTAGTAATCAAGGAATCCTTCACTAATTAAACGTCCTTGTTAACACCTTCAACCTTTGACTAATATAATGCCAATTCAAGGATCGGTTTATTTCACGGATGATGCTTTGGAATGGCTCCACTCTTACATGTGAGGTCGAGTAATTTAAGTGAGGGACTTTTTCTTGTATCATAGGCCAGATGGATCTGAACGATAAAGTGACTGTGTGTGGTCATAAGAAATATTTTTAATGCGTTTCAACTCATATACGCGGTGAGCGAACCCAGGTAGCATTAGAAAAGCAGTATGGTCTCAACAAAAGCTTGTTGTGTCATAGAATGATAAAACATATATGGTTTCAAAGATGCAAATACACTCACAAAGCAGCTCAGCAGCTGAGGCGGTGGGGGGCCGACTGAAACTCCTATTGCTTTACGCTCCATTGCCTTAAATTTTTATATGTACAAACATAATTATTCTTATATTTAATGTAATTTGTGTCGGGGTTTTAAAACTAAATTATAAAGGTTTCTTAGTGTAATCTCAGTCGTAACGACTTAAAATATTTAAAAAAGTCAGTAAGTTAAAACATGTGTTTCATCTTTAATTTGCCTTAAAAGCAAACCAGGTCCCTACATTAAAGTCGAAAATCTCACATAAATTCTTTTGATGAATGATGTACGGAATTGTGCAAATTTAAAACTCTAGAAGCAGCTCATATTCTATGTATACACCGCTTTCAGTATTTCAAAAATAAAGAATGGGCTTACTGTTCAGTAAAAAGAATGGTTGGGTAGTGTGTTATATGTTGCTAAGTCAACGGTATTTGCTCAGTAATTTTGAAAAATGTAACAAAATGATGCTAGCATGGCTTGCCTGATCTCATAATAAATCAGAAACTGTTTATTAGTTACACTTAATTATTCTTTCATAAAAAAAGAACTGTCAGAATCGCAAAAAGAGGAGCAATCACGTTGTTTCAGAAAAGAGAAAGAGATCCATCTAATTTAAAATTGGGTATCAGTGTCTTTGATTGAAGTAAATACTCACTAAAAAACAAGCCATCCGAACAGAACATAAATTACCCAAAATTATACATAAGGACCATGGTGGATTTGTAAAAGGACGAAATATAGCGGAAACTATCAGATGATATCATATAAAGTTTCAATAAAATAAGGGCATATCTTTTACTTTTTCTATATTTAGAAAACGCGTTTGACAGCATTGAATTGTTTTATCTGACAAAGGTATTCGTGAAATTCAATTTTGGTGAAACATTCAGTAAATTGGTTTAAACATGTTATACATATATATCAAGTTCAGTTATGAATAATGAACATACATCTGGATGGTTCTTTGTTGAGAGAGGGGTACGACAAGGATGCTTATAATCGTTAATCCTTTTCTTACCATGTATTGAAATTTTAGCACAGTGAATTCGAAACAATGAAATGTGCCAGGAAATAGGCATAAAGTCAGAAATTATAAAGTATATCTCTTCGCAGACTATGCAACCTATATACTAATATATATACAACAGATAGATGTCATATTTCAGACAGACCAGTTCTCGCAATACTCTGGGCTCAAATTCAACATTCAACAATCACAAATTGTTTACACTGGACCACGGAAAATCAAACTAATTTTCCAACATAACATCTGTTATTGAGACTGGAAGTTTCAACATGCTAGGTGTAGAACTGGGAGTAAATCGTACTGAATGTGAAAATGTGATTTTTTGTAAAAAAAACTTTGATAAAATGGGAGTTAAATTAAATATTTGAAAGCAAAGAGGACTAACAATGTTTGGCAAGGTACTGATTGCTAAGTCGCAAGAAATATCAAATTTATTCTATACATTCAGTTGTGTCCAATGTTCTAAAATTAAATAACGAATAAAATGTTGAAGTTTTTGATTTGTTGAAATTCGAATAACAAAAATAGAATCTCTATTTGAATAATTAAACCATTTAAGTTAAAAAAAAATCGTTTGCAATGATGAATTTATTATAATCCAAAAAATAAGCATTGCTTTTCGCGCCACCTTTAGATTCACTTCATAGAAAATGCATGCGTTATGGCGACGCTAGCGTTTTAAAACACCATGCATGGTTATAAATGCTTATCGCGGTCGCTTCTTGCAGCTTGCTGTATAAACAGGCCCTTAAATAAATTTAGTTCTTCGGGTGGATAAGGAATTTAATTGTATACAGCTAAGCTTAATAGAAAATAAAAAGTAAGTCGTTATTCAAACTCATAGTGTTTTATTATTTTTCGGCTATTCCGCAATAACATATATCTAGCAAACATTCATATTTTTAGAATATGGAAAAAGATGCATTATGTTATTAATAATGTACTGAATAGCAATAAAACGTTGAGGTTTTAAATTTCAAAGACTCCCAAAACTGAAAATATGTTCCCATTTTAACCTTGTAAGTCCAAGTCCAAGAAACCAAGTAAGTCATAAACATTTGACAACTACCTTTTTGCATCATTTAATTATCAAATTAGGAGTACATTTCCCTTCAATTCGCATAAAAAATATGAAGAACACCAAGCGAAGCGTTCCACAAAAAAGTGTTCTTGATCAAAATTTATCTATCTACATTGTTTTCGAAAATCATCCGCTAGATAAATGTATTTAAGGACAAATTGTTTTTCCGATGCAATGTATCATTTTTAGAATATCTCTAAACGTGGATTTCAATTCTTGTAGAGATATTTGTATTGAGGAATGATAAACGGAAATAAAAAATATGATATTCACTATTCAAAATTCAATCTATAAATTGGCATGTTAAAACGAAAGTGTTATTTTGCGGAAGTTAGCTAGCTGTGTTTTTGTTGCACTGAGGCAATCAATCATCACAATTCAGAGCTTATTTCAGAAAAAAATCTTATTTATTCATCGATTAGAGCAGTTTCAGTAATTCAAGTGGGTTTACGCTCAAATTAAAACTTTGAAACATTTACTCGTGGAGTGCCTTTCACAATTTGTCTTTTTAAGCATTATTTTTTCTGTAATAGGCTTCATTGATGTTGACTGGCTATTTCATTCATTATATCATACAAAGAAAATAAATATCGGCATTTTCAAAAATAACAAAACAATAAACAGCATATTTAGATAAATAAAGATTGGTATGTTTGCGTAACTCAAGCAATCAGGAAAACACCTCTCACCCTGTCGTTGCCCCGAATGTCCCCTCACTGCTGTCTTTATGTGATAAAAGCTCCTTCTTAACAGTTAAGTCGCTCGTTAAAAGCTTCATGTCATGACTTGTCAATTACTCCCTATAAATACAAATGCTCACAAAATATTCATTTTTCGACCATTTGGTGCTCTCTTCTAAGTCAACTTTGAAAAATATTTGAACAACTTTTGCCTTTTGCAGACTTTTCCATTTGCTAGATATGAACATAGGCAGAAAGAAGTTCTACAAATAGTGAAGTTTATTTTCTAAAAATGTTCTACCCAGCTAAGATTTGTTGGGAACCACAATATGTGACGAGCAGATGGAAAGGGGCTCTTCATAATCCGGTTTCGACTTCAATGCTTTTCTTATACAAGAGGTGTCAGCACTTTATATCAGTGTTATTACCCCCTGATTACATACTGTTAGCGAACAAGAGCGATAGACGTGATGATGTAACAACGAGAGGGCAGTAAATAGTTTTAGTAAGTAAGATGCAAAGTTCTGAATACGTAGTAAATTCAACTTCAAAAATAAGAGAGTCTAAAAATTAGTGTGCATGAATTATGTTATGGTGAAATAACAGATAAAAATGATGTAACACAGTGAGGTTTAATAACTGATTGACAATTATTGACTATCAGGGTAAGCTGTATTTAATAAGCTTCCTTTTCCACTCACAATGCTAAATTCATTTATGGACCAGTTTATATGGGAAGCGGCAAGAAGCGGCAGTGATTTTTAACTATACATGCTTTATAACCAAAACGGCGCTCCTTACAGCTAGTCCTATAAAAGTATAACTCATACATGGGCTATGATGTAAATATAAAATGAAGTGGTACTCCTAGACAATTAATATTCTATAGATTCACAAACAGATCGACAATTACTGTTAACCATTACCCATATATGCAAGTACGTAGTACCTGCTATTTTAATACATGCGTTATCCTCTTTATTATGCGCAATAAAGAAAATGCCGTTTAGCATTGTGAGTGGAAAAATTTAAAAAGCCGTTTAGTTTACCATTATTCCCTACCTTAGTTAGTTTACTTGATATTACTAATTACAAGAATAATAATATGTCGGAAGCGTTCGGCCGAAACGTATGGGCCCGGATAGTAATTCATATTAATTAATTTATTTTTTTTATTTCTAAATGACAATACAAATACTCGAGAAAACCGTTTCCAAGTGTTGTCGGCTGACCTCTTAGGGTTTTCTCGGAGGGAATTTGTGTAAAATATTAGAAAAAAATTAATATCGTTGCGTATTAAATTGCATAATATATTCATATTTATTGTGTGTACATTTTAAATATTCGAATATATCAATTTACCAGATTTATGATATGTTTTTCTCATAGAAATAATTTAATTTTGACTATAATGTAATTTAATTATCTGGGGCTATATAATGCTTAGGGGTCTGGTCGCTTGAGTGTTGACAAACGGTATCGTTGATAAATAGTGACATTAATACATCATGATGACAGCAAACACGTATTTTACTTATCAGATAAAATAATCGTTACGTTAAAAATATTATATGCGGTTCATTAAATTATTTGCAAACGGTATCACAATATCATAAACAAATATTCAATTAACGCATATTCATATCGCTATCTATATTTATAGTCACATTGGGGTTAAGCGCATGCCATACAGTGGAATGCTTATCACATACCTATTATTATAACGCACCTACTTACACTTTTAATTAATTCTCTTTCAGTGTTTGTGCATTGACATAAATGTTATATTTATTGAATGGCTCATCAATATCCGATAGGCATTATTTATACAATAAATATTATTTGATATCTTCCCGTGGGTTTTCACCGACCGTGGGAACCCTAGTTATTTTTAAAATACTGAGGTGTATTGAATAGAGTTACGGAATGGTTAATTAAACGATATTTATAAATATTAACAAACATTTACATGGTTTATTAAACACACATTTACATTAGTAGACATGTACCGTTCAGGTTAATACCATAAGCAATTTGACAGATAAGCTAGAATATAAACATCATACGAAAATATTGAGAATGGCCTTTCTCCACAAAGCAACGGGAAGGTGAATCGGGACTTTAAAGAGAAAAGCGCATTTGATTTTGTCATATATTCGACAGATATTTGACTCACTTTCATAGAAATCGTATATATTAATTAAGAAAAATTACGATCATATGCTTTCTCTACGTAATAAATTATATCAAGCATAAACAGAATGGCAATATTTGGAATTAATTTTATATCAATGTTAATGATTGTTATAGCTTATCGAAATGTCCATTCACAATCTACCTCGATCCAATCATGTGGAATGAGCAACACCACGGACACAGAGTGTATAATGCAACACGTGTCGAAGCAAGTTGCCCAGCTGGCATCAAAGATTGACACATCTCAGGAATGCCATGCACAACCAAATTACGAAGTTGATCTTGCTACAGATTACGCACTTAATAATGACTCGCTTCCAGAAAACTGCCGGGACATTTATGATCTTGGAAACGTTGTAAGCGGAGTGTAGATGATCTACGAGCCTGTTGCTACAGTCCAGTCTTCTCAGTTCCGTACATCCTTCCGGAGAGGAATCAACGTGTATTGTGACATGGTAGAGCTATACGGTGGACCGGGATGGATTGTGTTCCAAAGGCGTCAGGATAGTTCGGTTAGTTTTAGTAAAAACTGGAAGGAATACGCTGATGGATTCGGTAATCTTAATGGTAATTTATGGATTGGTAACGACAACCTCGCCTTGATCACGAATGGCGATACAACTTATGAACTCCGTATCGAACTCCAAGATTGGGACAACGAATGGAGATATGCACGATACGCTTCGTTCCGCATCGATGACTCATGCAGCGAATATACTCTACGCCTGGGATCGTTCACGGCAGGTGATGCAGGTGATTCAATGACGTATAGCAATAGCTATCGCTTTTCAACACCCGATAATGACAACGATAACATGAGCACCACCAATTGCGCTGAAGCACAATATATGGCTGGTTGGTGGTACCGCACTTGTGCACATGCCTTTTTAAATAACCCATATCGCAATAGTAGTTATGCTTCATCTCGTCAAGGAATTGTGTGGCAGGATTGGCATGGAATAACTTATTCATTGAAATATGTTGAGATGAAACTGCGACCTGTTTAAACTCGATATTTGAAAATATTGCCTCAAGCAAATAAAGTTAAATTATTAAATGATACAAATTAAATGTTTATACTTTGCATTGATAACTATTGCTTATCGTCATAAATTTGATCGAATTGTAAATGATTCAGTATTTTATAAATTTTTAGTTCAATGTACGATTGAAGTTCGAGGTCCAGGTTTTAAACTACGTCTTCTGTTTTTACGGTAATTTTGGGGCTTAACAATTTTTATTATGAATTACCCATATAGTTTGAGAGTATTTTCTTAATTTAAAACAAGACGATACTAAGAAATAAGGAATGCGGTATTAATGCAGGTGTGTCTTATGAGTGGTAGATCTCATGTACTGTTTTGTAGTCATTTCTATGATCATAGTAATAACTAGATAAGTTGATGGTACATATCAGAATGAATAAGAGTAACATCTATATAATTATGTAAATTACTTTTTATCTGGTATACATGATCGCTAGAACAATTCATCTCAGTCAGTAAAATACCTTGCCTAAAATACTTCAACAGATATTGACTTCGACAGTAGTAAAATAATTTTTGCATCCTAGCTAGATATTTCTAAAACTCAAATTGTGTCGAATTGTTAAACATATAACTCTAATTATAATGTATGTATTGACACTCAAAATAAGTTTCACATATTCTCTTAAACTTGTAAAATTGTTTGAAATTATTCATATATTATCTTTCATTATAATTTCTGTATTGACACTCGAAATAAGTTTTACATATTTGTATTTCTTGTAACAAAATTATAGTAATTGCCATTAAAAGCATTGGTAATCCGAGGTAAATTTGTAAACCCATCGTTTGTTAATAATGAATTCATAAAGAAATAACTTGCAATCATATTATGTTATGGTCTAAAGTTTAAGTTGGACTTAACACAGACTCAATTCGGCGTATGCAAATAAAAAGTCATAAGTCCATACGAATCTATTGAACGCATGTCGATAGAAAATTGTTGGTATTCATGCTGTCGACAGCCAAACTATCGATTTATCCTTCATTAAAAAATATCATTATTCAGAGAGCGGTACTGTGACAGAAATTGTGCCAACAACATTTTTGTTATTTTCATTTTGTTTAATTTTTAATAATTTGACTGTTAAACATTCTTCAAATTCTTTAAATTCTTCAAAATCGCGTTAGTAAATTAGATATGTAATTGAAATTATCGATAATGACAAATATTAGTGTTGAAGGCTTTTTTATTTATATTATCGATAATATTTTTCCAAAACTGGACTCTAAGCTCTAAGGGTACATCCTAGGTCTCCTTCACATGGTTTTCAATGAAAACGTTTTCAATAATAAAAATGATATGTTTACAACACATTTGCGTCGTAAATTGTATTTTAGAGCCATTGAATACAACAAATGTCTTGCCTATTTTCTTTTTTTTTTGAGATTACATAATTGGGATAGTTCATATACACTATCAGCAAATAACTATAAGCAAAGGTCACATAGGTACCAATATATACAGCTCAATTGCATATGTATTCACATATGTATTCACATTGAGCTTCAATGTTAGCTATCTAGTTTATTCCATGTTTCTCATCTATACGTATGTAATATGTATACGACATTTATTTATTTACATTACATCTTATATTTGCACATACCATCACAAAGATTTAATGGAGAAAGGGAATATTATAAAGGTAGACAATTAATCATTTATAAGACCATGGAGTAATTCGTTACGAAATATTATTTAAACCTTAAAGATAAATTCAACAGTAATTGCATGATAAATAGATAACGTTTATAGCTTCAGTTTAATCATTTCATTCGCAATGCACGGTAAAAACTTATCCTCGATAAAAACTTGCAAAGTAAGCCACAACACTCAAACAGAGTGTATAATTCGGCATGCATCGGAAAATGTATCCCTTGGCGGACAATGGACTTGAAAATGACTCACTTCTGGAAAAATGCCACTACAGTTTAACTTTGGTATCGATATCAGTGGATCAGACACGATCTACGAACATGTTGCCACGGTTTAGTCCTCGCTATTCTGTACTTAGTTCCGGATAGGAATCAATGTCTTTGCGACATGGTAAAACTATTTGGTAGACATGGATTGATTGTGTTTAAAATACATAAGGATTATTGAGTTAATTGTAGCAATACATTGATTTTGATTTTGATAGTAATAATGACAAGTAATGCTGTCATAATTGATAGTTAGACTGCTCTAAATTTAGCATCGTTTCGAACTCCAACAGATGATGATAGGATATATGCGCGATACGCTTCGTAACATATTATGAACGTATGCACCGAATATGTAGTTTACTTTGGATAGTTCGCGTTCGTTGTTGCATGTTATATCATGTATGAGCCGCTTTATAACGCCTGACAATGTCAATACTGTTTCTGATTCGATTTGTGCTGAATTTCAAATTATGGCTGGTTGGTGGTACTGAAGCTGTAGGTCTGATTTTTCAACAATACGTACTTCAATGCTAGTGCCACTTCAGCAGCTCGTCATGGATTAGTGAAAAATGTCGAAATTAAACGGAGTAATTCAAGGACAATGGTACTGAAGTAGTTTGTAAGCAGTTTTCATACAACAACACTAGTACCCCTCCAGCAACTTGTCTGGGTATGGCATTATTTGCATGTGGGTACCTATCTAGTGACAAATGTTGGCATTAAACGGCGATCAGTTTTCATTCAATGACAATTATCAATTTTTTTTTCAAAATAAGAAACAATGCCTAATATGTATGTGTCTGGTCGGGTATTTTGCTACCGGAACATCCGAAGTTCATTCCCGACCCGACAAAGAAGGTGAAGAAGAAGTCTTCTACAAATATCAAATAAATCCTGATAAATCATCTAGAGAATTATTAAGAAATGCACGCGCAAATCTATACGAAAAGTATTATGAGTTAGAGGATGAAGATATCAAGGAAGACCAGATAGACAACGCACATCATGACAACCAATATAAACTAATATAAAAGAAAGGCAAGTAGAACAGGACAGATAGAAGGCGACAACAAAGGAGAGAGAATAGCGATAGCAAATAATGGAACAATTAAACATCAATGATGGGCCATTTAGGAAGAACACAACACAGCAAAGCAGCATTCGATCACGGAAGAGATATACGCCAAAGCAAAGCGTTCGATCACAGAGGGTAAATCATGCTGAGAGGACAATAACCCTCCTGAAGTACTGAAGAGATGTAATCTAGATGAAGAAATCCAAGGAATCTGCAACTCGGCTATACTAGAAAGCGAAAACCAGAACAATGGTCGAATATGAATATAATACCTATATCTAAAACCAGTGATCCATTAAAAAGCAACACCTACAGAGGTGTAAGCCTAAGTTCGTTGGTAGCTAAGACATACAACATAATGATCATCAATCGTATTCGACAAGGAATTGAACCTAACATAAGAATAAACCAAAATGGACTTACACCGGGAAGAACAACAACGAGCTAAATTCTAGCCCTTCGACGATTATTTGAAGGCATCAAAGATAAGAATATCTCAGCCATAATCATCTTCATCGATTTCAAAAAAAAGTCTTCGATACTATACATCGTGGTAAACTGATCAAGATTCTACGAGCATACGGTATACCAGAAAGGCTATTAAGAGCAATAGAAGTTATGTACACAGACGCAAAAGCAAAAGTGATGAAGCTGAATGGTTCAATTTGAGAATAAATATTAGATAAAGATAAAACAACTATTACCTATATACTTGTGCTTGTAATTCAAATCTGCGTATACTCATACACAAAAGGCATTTATCTTAAGTGATAGTACTGTCAGGACATTCTAGATCTTGGGTTCACTGCAAGCAGTGTATATCGGATTCATGAACCCGTTTCGACGGTTCAGTCGTCGCAATTTTGTACATCGTTTCGGAGAAGAATCAATGTTTATTGCGACATGAAAGAATTATTTGGTGGGCCCGGATGACTCGTCTTTCAAAGGCGACAAGACAGCTTGGTAAGCTTCAGTAGAAACTGGAAAGAATACGCGGATGATTTTGGTGATTAAAATGGCAATGGATGGGTGGGTAATGATTATCTTGCATTGATCACTGCCGGCAACACTACGTACAAACTTCGCATTGAACTCCAAGACTGGGACAATGAGTGGAAATACGCGCGATACACACCGTTCCACATCGAGGACGCATGCACTGAATATGTCCTGAGCAATTTGCATTGAGTTTCGATTACATATACAGCTAATGAACCTTGCAAACATACTCAAGGTTCTCGTCGCATTTAAATTCTGGCGGAGAGGTTTGTGCCAACTCTGTTAGTAAAAATTTCATTATGTTATTTTGTTCTTATTTTGTTTAGTGCTATCGACGATTAACATAATATCATTGGACTAGATAATAAGCATAAGTGTGAAAACAAATTAATCTCACCCTTGCCTTTGTTTCTTTGATACGTACAGTAATAATGCATGTATTCAATTCATTTTTCGGATCTAAATATAAATTGCAGATGAGGTTGTAAAGATTTAACCTAATCTTGTTGACCCAATTAAGGGATAACATTACGAATTCACAATATGGACTTATTTAAATAGTCTTAGTTTACCTACGGTTATGCAGTGTTTATTATATTCACATGGTGCACCGGTTAAGAAGCTATCCCTACCTATTGAAATATGAGTTCAATTTGAGAATAAATATTAGATAAAGATAAAACAAATATCACCTATATACTTATGCTTATATATCTAACCGGTGTATACTCAAACTCAATAGGCATTTATCATGAGTGTTTTTGAAGCAAACAGGTCTGACATTGTCATAGTGCATAATGAATGGCGGACAAATAAGTTACACCTTGAAACTTAGTAGCCATGAACAAGATCAGATCAGATATTTTTATTTTATAATCAACTCATTCGCTGAAACGTATAATACGAAACGGACATTCAAATTTTAATTTCATTTCATAGTAGTTGAACGAAATAATATAATGCATTATATTATAAATTTGAATTAATGAAAAAGTAAAACATGGAAAGAGTGATTGCTAAAGTAGCTTTGATGCTAATTACAACAGTTTGTTATCATACTGTGAACTCGCAGTTAACTTCGGCCCAAGGCTGCACGGCTAGAAGTTACTCGGATACAGAGTGTATCATACGACATGTTTCGGAACAAGTTGCTCAACTTGCAGCAAAGATCGATACATCTAACGAATGCGAGGCTCCCACAAATTACCAGATTGATATAGAAGAGGATAACGCGTTAACTGATGATTCGCTCCCGGAGAACTGTCTGGACATTCTAGATCGTGGGTTCACTGAAAGCGGTGTATATCGGATTTATGAGCCCGTATCGACGGTTCAGTCATCGCAATTCCGTACATCGTTCCGAAGAGTTATAAATGTCTATTGTGATATGGAAGAATCATTCGGTGGTCCCGGTTGGCTTGTCTTTCAAAGGCGACAGGATAGCTCAGTAAGTTTCAGTAGAAATTGGAAAGAATACGCGGATGGCTTTGGTGATTTAAATGGTAATCTATGGTTAGGAAACGATAATCTTGCATTGATCACTGCTGGCAACACTACGTACGAACTTCGCATTGAACTCCAAGATTGGAACAATGAGTGAAAATACGCGCGATACACACAGTTCCGCATCGAGGACGCATGCACCGAATATGTCCTGCGCTTGGGATCGTTCACAGTCGATGCAGGCTATTCAAAGTATAAATTATGGAAAGTATAAATGGTTATCCATTTTCGACACCCGACAATGACAACGATGATTTTGGGTTGAATTGCGCCGAGCTGTATAATATGGCTGGTTGGTGGTATCGCAGCTGTTTTCATTCAAATTTAAATAATCCATATCACAACACAAGTTCCGCTGTATCTCAAAAGGGAATAGTGTGGTATTATTGGCATGGCTGGTCATATTCATTAAAGTATGTTGAAATGAAACTGAGACCAGTTTAAACTCAATTTTGCGATTCCAATCTAGACTGCATAGCTGTTTTGTAAAATAAAGGTTAATGGAATAGTAAGAATCCAATTTTTAATGGGCAATAACTGGATTGGTGTGGGAAAAATACAATAATCTTTGTTTATATCAATAAATGCTTTGTAATGATTGGGGTTTGTTCAGTACCTCGAGATGTGTTGCAACTTTACTTATCTTCGGCCTTGAGAAAGACAATAACAACATTTAAGTGATAAATATTTGCTTATGCTAGTTTTGGATTAAAAACCTGAGAAAGACAATAACAACATTTAAGTGATAAATATTTGCTTATGCTTGTTTTGGATTAAAAACGCTGAAACAACAAAATATTTTGCTTTAAATGCGCATGCTGCATGATTTGACGTTTACCGTAGGATTTATGATTGATTTTTTTCATTTTCTTAAATTAAGATACAACACATTTTTTAATGAACACAAGTGTATAACAACTGAATTATGTGCAATTATATTGCTATATTTTCCCTTATAATGTTAAAAGTAACATTCTGTAAATCTATTATTCATATAGCATCTGAATTGACCAAAACAGTGAATTATTTTCTTAAATTTATTTACTGCTACCGACGATAAACATAATATTATCGGATTAGATTATTACCGTCATTGGTTATGGTTAGGAAACGATAATCTTGCATTTATCACTGCTGGTAGCGCTTCATTAGAACTGCGGATCAAACTTCAGGATTGGGATGGAGAATGGAGATACGCACGATACGCTTTATTCCGCATTGATGACGCATGGACCAAATATACGCTTCGCTTACGATCGTTTACGGCAGGTGAATGACATTTACTAATCGGTATCTGTTTTTGGCACCTCACAGTGACAACCATGCATTAGGAAAGGGTTAAATATATGTTCCTAATCATATTTGTTTAATCCGTACCAAAACACTAGCATCTTTTCCAGTTTTATATGGGGTTATATGGGGTGTTGGCATGGGTAGTCTTTAATACATGTTGAAATGAAACTGAGACCATTTAAGACTCAATTTCACAATTGTATTCCAAATAATTGGATAGTTCTTTTGAAAACAGAATGCAATGATATTTTAGTTGATCACAAAAAATGATGTGAAAGATATTATTGGTTCGTTACATGGAAAACAAGTAGAACAAAATCTTAATTTTCGATAAATTATTCTTCCTCAAAATGAATATTATTTTCATAACTTTGTAATTTGCATATATACAACATGGTATTGTATATTGCTTTTTATCTCATTGTTTTAACTTTTCACCTTTAGTATTTTTAATAATAAACAAAAAGCTAAAAAAAAACATTTGATTTAGATTTAAGCTCATCATTGCTTATATATCTCATGTCTAACATAGAAGCACATTTTTATAACGTATTATAAAAATGAATAACTTGAATGAATGTATACCTCCATTTTCAATGGGGGTTACGTCATTTGAACAACCTCTTTTTGGGATAATAATTGCCATACCATAATTGAAAAAGAATTCTGGGTTTAATTTGGCACATATACTTTTTTGTTAAATCTAAGTCGTGACAAAGCGATGCTTATACTAGTTTAATGTTTATTCAAATACATATGTAAAATGCCAATGTAAATATATTCATATAAAATGCCAATGTAAATATATTCATATTCATATGGACCGCAGTTTTTTTTTATAGCTATAAATTAAGACCAAAAAATACCTTTATCGATTGAACCATGTATACCGTGGTCTATTGCTTATAGAATAAACTAAATCATTCAAATCATTTATATGCTTATGAAGAGGCAATTAAAGACATGAGTATATATTTAAGATGTTTAGCAAATGAAATGGTGATATCATCTTCTGACAAAATATAAAACAAAATATTAAACCGCTCAAATATGAAATACAAGACTTTCTTTTACTTTTTTTATAATACTTTTGTTTATCGAATTAGAAAGCCTATATCTCATGTAACTTATGTATGTATATGAAACATATTGCTGTCAAAACACTTTTGTGATTCATTCAGCGCTCCTGCACATACATTGTATGAAGGACTATTTTTTGTTATAAATTTAGGCTATATTGCTTTATATAAACGAACTGTATATGTAATGGTAATAATCTGTATTCAATGTTTTTAAGATTTCTATAGTCACGCGAATGTAATTCAATGCCTTAATAGGGTCCGTTGACGTAAATGCATAAAGGGAATCATGATGCGAAATAATTGAAAGGGTTCGGCCTCTATTCAAATGATTATGTAAAGAATAAGTGCCGCATAAATGATAACAAGGAAGTTTATTTCTGATTTATAAAGCAAATTTTATTTCATGAGATATATTTCAAACTATATTGATATCACGTACAAGATGTAAAGAAATAAATACAAATAAATTTTGATTTTATTTTCAAAGTTTCAAAGAAAATATTTGAATTGAAATCCGTTGTACTAAAAACCACTGTAAGAATACAACATTATTGAACATCCCATCAATAAAATAAAATGGATATGATAAACAAAATAATTAAATTGATTATTATTGCAGTCTTTACTGTACCTGTTAATTCACAATCCACCTCGATACCTACATGTGGAATTAACAATAATACGGACACAGCATGTATTATACGCCATGTTTCGGAACAGGTTGCCCAACTTACCGCAAAAATTGACGCCTCTCAGGAATGTCAAGTACCACCTTCAAATGTCCAGGTTGATTTATCATCGGATACTGCTCTTACTGATGAATCGCTTCCACAAAACTGCAAGGACATCTTTGATCTTGGATTTACGGTAAGCGGTGTCTATACGATATATGAGTCTTTGTCGACGGTTAAGTCTTCACAATTCCGTACTTCGTTCCGGAGAGCAATCAACGTGTATTGCGACATGGAGGTCATTTTCGGTGGACCTGGTTGGCTCGTGTTTCAAAGGCGACAGGACAGTTCGGTTAGTTTTAGTAGAAACTGGAAGGAATACGCTGACGGTTTTGGTGACCTGATTGGTAATCTCTGGTTAGGTAATGACAACCTTGCCTTGATCACGAATGGTGATACCACATACGAACTCCGCATCGAACTTCAGGATTGGGACAACGAGTGGAGATATGCACGATACGCTTCGTTCCGCATTGAGGATGCATACACCGAATATGTGCTTCGCTTAGGATCGTTTACGGCAAGCGATGCAGGTGATTCAATGACGAATAGTAATGGTATGACCTTTTCAACACCTGACAACGACAACGATTATTCGTCTGCAAATTGTGCAACATTATATAATCAGGCTGGTTGGTGGTATCACAGTTGTTCTTATTCTTTTTTGAATAATCCGTATCACAACACTAGCGCCACTTCAGATCGTCAAGGAATAGTATGGCTTACTTGGCATGGAATAAATTATTCATTAAAATATGTTGAAATGAAACTTCGACCTGTTTAGAATCAATAGTGCAGGTGTCGTCTATCAAACTATCCTTCCTTTAAATAGATAAGGTAAATAACAAAATTGGTTTAGCATTTGAGATTGAAGGTTTGATTTGAAAAACATACCATGTGATTTTGTAATAAATCTTATTGATTATTAATGAGTAAGCCTTCTTTAACAATTACTACACTTTACCATATACAGTGTCTGATGATTCCAACTACGCTTCATTTTATGTAGTAATTTTTGAGATTATTATTTCTACATGTCATACACATATTACGAGGGTATTTTTAAAAGTAAACAAGGAAATATTCAAAATTGGGCTTGCGGTATAAATGCAAGTGCAACTTATGAAAGGGTGATTTACTGTATGTAAACCTGCCGTGGATTTTGTAAATATGATTACTAAACAAACAATGATAAAATTAAAAGTATATAAAAACACACCAGAAATTTAATTATGTGATAAAGTTAGCTATTTAAAAAGTGTACATTATAATCAGATTTTTTTGTATATTGCCTACATGAATTGGCATTGATGTTATGTTTTCTAAAATGGAGCTTTTAGTTTTTATTATTGAAAATGTGTAGGTGTACACTATATTTGAAAGAACCCGAAAGTATAACAAACAAACACGAACACGCAGAGGCACAAGTATTTTTTTGCAAATGTGTACTCCAAATTGGACTCTTGCCTACAATAAGAGTTGATTTAGAGGGGGTCAGTCAATGGGCAACACTCTACTGTACAAAATGTATATTTAAATATTCAGGTTTTATAGTTTTAGATATTTGTTATTTTGTATTAGAATGAACACATTTTATGAAAGAAAAAGTATGATAATTGTATAAAATTAGACAAATGGTTATTCTTTCACATTATTCGCGATGGAGTTTAAAATTAATAAATATTATTTGTAGTATGAATAAATTTATTTAACTGTGTGACTTTTTTTATTGATTGCTAAAACCATCTTGCTACATCACATATAATCAATTGATAACAAAATTTATTTAACAACATGTACAAAACGTGACATAGAATCATATACTATTTAGCATTCACACAAAAGTTTAACAGTTAAGTTGATATATCGGGTTCTCAGCCACTTGAAATCCAGGCTTTAAATAAATAAGCGGCAATCGTACAACCGCATTCATAAACTTGAAATACTTTGGTATGTTTAACATAGCTTTTGTTTCAGCATTTTCAGTATATTTGAAATTACGTGTACTACAGATCCAATTATGAATGTATTCGTTAATTGTAATACTCCATTTTAGTAAGGAATTAATTGTTGTAATCAAGGAACCCTTAACTTATCAAACGTACTTGTTGTTAACACCTTCAGCCTTGGGACTAATATTATGCCAATTCAAGGATTGGTTTTTATATCAAGGATGATGCTGCGTAATGGCTCCACTCTTACATGTGAGGTCGAGTCGTTCAAGTGAGTGTGATTATCCAATTACACTGACCAGATGGATCTGACCGATAAAGTGATATGTGTGGTCATTAGAAAGTTTTTTTTTCCATGCGTTGCAACTCATATTTCAAAGTTAGGCCGACCACAAAATGACAAAATTGGTTTGAATCGATGAGCGAAACCAGGACGCCTCAGTAAAATATTGTGGCCTCAACAAAATTGCCCAATAAATGTGCTCTAATTGTTTGCAATTGAACCAAGATGAGGCAGAATCTAAAGATGTTGGCTAAGCATTATAAAACACATATTGTAAAAAAGTGACAATTCACTCTGATACCAGGTTCGCATTTCAAGCAGTGCGTAACCTGGGGCCCGACTGGAACTCCTTTGGCTTCACGCTCAATAACTCTAAATTGCTCTATTTAAAAACATTATTCTTCTAATATATTAAATGTAATTAGCGTAATATAGTCGCGATGTTTAAAATTTAATTATAAAACTTTCTTTGTGTAAGCGTAGTGGCAGTTTGAAACATTAAAACAAGCGAGTATAAGTTAGAACATGTGTCACATGTGTCCTTGTGCCTTCGAATAAAATCAATCCCAAGGTCCCTACATGCAAGTCCTCCATCTCACATCAATTCCTTTGTTGAAAAATGTACGGAATTGTGCAAATTAAAAAATGTAGAAACAGGTTCATATTCTTGGTATACACCGGTTTCAGTATTTCAAAGATAAAGACTATGCTAACTGTTCAGTAAAAATATTTGCTGGGTAGTGTGTTAAATGTTGCTAAATAAATTTGGTAATCGAGCCATGCTTTGTATTCTTTGAGAAACATTAAAATATGATGCTAGCTAATCACCTAATCACATGCTGAACCAACAACTGTGTATGACCTACATCTTTCATTAAGGTGAACCTTCAGAATTGCAATAAAGTGGAGTTATCACCTTCAGAAAAGAGGAAAAGATCCATTACTTATTAAAATTTAGGGAAAAGTGTATTTGACCAATGTAAATTTTAAAATCCTCACTAAACACTAGCCATCTGATATAAAATATTTTACCTTTTATTATATTTGAGGACCAAGGTGGATTTGTGAAAGGACGATTTATAGGAGAAACTATTAGATTAATAGGTGATATCATATATATTTGCAATATAAATATGATCATATATTTTACTTTTGCTAGATTTTGAAAAGGCTTTTCACAGTATTGAAAGGTCTTATCTGGCAAAGGTTTTCGTGAAATTCAGTCTATAAATGGGTTGAAATATGTTATGCTAATATATCAAGTACAGAAACTCATATAATATATCTCTTCGCAGACTATGCAACCCATATGTTAGGATATATACATCATATAGATAGATGTCATATTTCAAACAGACCAATCATATATTTCACGATGATGCGTCATCCTAACTAATGTTCACATTACATATTTAGGCATATATATCCAATCTACAATTGAATTGTATTCGATTAAGATTTTTAATTATATAATGATAATTCAATACAACAACAAAATACTTTACACATTTATTTTAATGACAAATACATTAATACAACAGGCTGATGTGTTAGTATATATGTCATAATTCAAATTAACAACACATATATATTTGTTTATTAATTTCAGTTGTGAAATATTTTAGTTTATGATGATTCTTATAGTCTGGTTGGCTAGCATGCTTATGAATTAATATATATTTTTAATTTATAAATCGCAATCTTGTTGCCAAATATATCATAACGTCAGATCGATATTCATATTGTTTTCCTTATATTCCATGAACAATCTGTAAAATACCAAGGTTTAAATTACCATATATTCAATTGATGCTCTTTATATAGATAGAAAAATATATTTTCATACATTAATTCATTGTAATCAATAAATTGTTCGCAAAACAAGAATAATTACATCATACATACCTTTATACATACATGGAGCTGCGAAATCGATTGATGCGATTTTATTGTGCACGTTATAAATTTTTATATAGTGATACTAGTCTATTAATTTGTCTAAGCAATTTAGGAACAACAATTGTAACGGTTATATAAAATGATTAAAAAACCTAATAATTCCATTTAATATTTATTTGATAGTAAAGTTTAATAGACTATTTTATTAGATTAGTTTCGTGATCGAAATAATTACGTCATTTAATTAAGTGTTGCCTAAATAATAGCTAAACGGGTCGTAACTTCATTTCAACATATTTTAATGCATAAGAAGTTCCATGCCAATGCCTCCACACAATTCCGCGGGATGAAGGAGAACTTGTATTATAGTATGGATTGTTCAAAAACGCATAACTGCAACTTTCGTACCACCAACCGCTTGAATACCGCTCAGCGCAGCCATTGTAATCGTTATCGGATGTCGCAAATCGATACCCATTACTATATGTCAGTGAATTACCTGCATCGCCCGCTGTGAACGATCCTAGACGAAGCTTATATTCTGTGCATGCGTCTTCAATGCGGAACGAATCGTATCTTGCGTATCTCCGCTCATTGTCCCAGTCTTGGAGTTCTATGCGAAGTTCGTACGTAGTATCGCCATTTGTGATCAATGCAAGGTTGTCGTTACCTAACCAAAGATTACCATTCAGGTCACCGAATCCGTCTGCGTATTCCTCCCAGTTTCTATTAAAATTAACCAAACTATTCTGACGCCTTTGAAACACGATCCATCCAGGTCCGCCAAATTGTTCCTCCATGTCACAATACACGTTTATTGCTCTCTGGAACGAAGTACGGAATCGTGAGGACTTAACCGTCGACAAAGACTCATATATCGTATAGACACCGCTTACCGTAAATCCAAGATCAAAGATGTCCTTGCAGTTCTCTGGAAGTGAGTCATTAGTTAGTGCGTAATCCGTTTCCAAGTCAGCTTGGTAATTCGGAGGTGCTTGGCATTCCTGCAATCCGCCAATCTTTATAGCTATTTGAGCAACCTGTTCTGAAACATGCCGCATTATACACTCGGTGTCCGAGTTGTTGCTTATTTCGCAAGTTTGTATCGAGGTGGATTGCGAATTAACTGTTTTAGCTGATGCTAAAAACAATATTATAAAAGCATTATCTAAAAGCTTTGAAACCATATTTATTCACTTCGTATATTTATCAAATAGAAAACTTATGGTTAGGGTTTGGATACTAATTTGTTGCATATAACTTGAGTATATGGTATATAAATTATTGTCAACCCTTTAAATACTCTTCGTCTCCATCAAATCCAACTATTGCTATGTGCGAATCAAATTTCCATATATTTTATAATGTTGATGAGTTTAAGTAGAAGACCAACGCACTGTTATGTAATCAACTTAATGTCAGGTTTATTTGGATTTAGATATGTGTATATTACCAAATTATAGATAATACTGTGCATAGCGGGATAATCTAAATAGCTAACAATAGGGATATGTGTGAATACATTAGATATACTATCATTACTGGCACCTATCTGCCCTGTGTTATTGCGGTGAATTGAACCTTTGGAACTTTGGTAATCGCTCGGTCAAAGGATTATCACGACTGTGTAAATCAATCAAACGTCATAAGCAGCATATGTTTTTTATACAAAGGCTCTAAGAATAAACCAGGCGGGGGGAATTTTCAGTAAATATAGTATTTCCTTTTATTACTTGTAAAACACAACACACTGAATGACACCTTAAAGCATAAACACAGTTTTCAATTGACATCTGAACTCACCTTTGCAGAGTTTTATGATTCCGCGTCATGCATGCTTCTGACACTTTGTAGTGATTTCAAGTATGTTGTTGGAAATATACTCTAAATCAATCACATGTTGTTTATATTAAATAAACATGGGTTCATATAAATTTAGTATCATATTTCAGAGGTTTTGTTCAATCATTAATTGTCAACATCGGCAATTTAGGCTAATTTGTATTTGATCGGTAGCATATTTCAAATGCGTTATTTTTATTACCAGAATTGTTGGAGATTGTTAGCAAAATTATGTTAACAGCACAATGTACCGATGTCTGAAAACATATTCAATGAAAGGAAACTTCATTAAAAAAACATGCATAATAATTCCATATGGATGTTCATTGCTCCATCAGTATAGCTACACTTTGGAGCTGCACTGATCTCTATATGATCTTTTGACCTGGATACCCGAACATTGATTATCCTGCTTAAGAACACAAATAAAGTAAAAACTGTCTTATTTTGCTTTTTGTTAGAACTTATTTAGGGTTGTAATGATTTGAATGGCTATAAATACAATGATTTCAATTTTAGATAAATATACAGAGGACCTATAAAAGTACCTTAAACGATCAAAATAAAAATCAGACTCAGATATTTTGTTTATTGAGATGAATTATTTCAGAGACCAAATGGTTTAGACAAATAATAGTATTAAATAAGTATTCTATTGATTTGTATATAATTAAAGTTATAGGTATATGTATTTTATTTGTTTAATAGAAAGGTAATTAAATATTTTCCCAATTGATTAGCTTAAACAGGTCGTAGTTTCATTTCAACATACGTTTATTAATTCAACTGTTCGTGCAAATGATGCCAATCAATGATCAGATGATGTCGAACTGGTGTTGTCAAATTGGATATTCAAGTATGAATTAGAACAAGATCGGTAATATATATTATTTCCAAAATTTGTTAATGCAAATTTGATACATCAGATTGAACTTCCCATTGTTTGATTGAGTTCAATATGTAACATTAGACTATTTTCCCGCGCTTACCCCATGTCATTTGATGAAAGTCATTCCTTAATTATGCACTGTTAATGTTGATTTTTTGCGAGATGTTATAGTTTTGGTCTCAAACTTTGGTTTTTATCGAGAAATACAGGAAGTTGCGAATGATCAGAAACTGCAGTGTCAGTGGTCGGGACGCGAGGGATGACAGCTCATTGATTCGAGTGATGATTAGGTGGCAAACTTATTTTATGATTTATATGTTATATTGCTACATATCACTCAATTGTCTGATCTATAAATATTTTTCAAGTCTTGTAAGATTCTATTTTGCGGTTCAAGTCAACTGTTACTATGTGCAAAACAAATTTCTATATATATATCCATAGTGTTTTTGATTTTAAGTTCAAGACCAATGCACAGTAATGTAAACCAATTAATGTCAGACTTATGTGGATTTAGAGTTATACATATTTCAATGCTATAGATTAGACAGTCTAATACGGGATAAGCTAGATATCTAACAATTGGGATCTGTGTGAATGCATTACATAAAATATGATTATATGCAATTGGCACATATATGACCTTTATTGTAGCGGTTAGTTAAACCTTTAGACCTTAGGTAATTACTCGTATATACATTATCACGCACAATTTCCTACTATTATATCTATTATTTCATCTGGAGAACATTAAATAAGCAAAACTTTTTTTTCTATACACAGGATCTAAAAATACTCGTTACGACGGAAATTTGCATTTAAAATAACATTTCCTTTTATTTCCTGTGGAATCACAATACTATTTATTGTTGATGTTTCTTCTTCATGTTTGAGATAAATATTATATAGTTCTTTCTAAATTGTCTCTTAAATCTGTATAACAAACTTCAACGCTTAAGATTAGAATATATCATCTGTTGTTTTTTATATCAATGAAAATACATGTTTATTTATTAATCATTGGATTTTAGAAGCTCAATCAATAATCGCCAAGATTCCTAATTTGTTTGTATATTGATTTTTATCGGTATTATATTTCACAACCATCATATTTTAAGAATGTTTATATTTATGAAGAAACTTCACACGAAAAACAAACAGAATGTTTTTCATCAACAATACCATGTTACTTTTATTATATTTTTCAAAACAAAACATATGGCATTCTATTTTTTACCATTTGTGCTGCATTTTAAGATGCACTGTGTTTAACCGATATATTCAAACAATTTGATTATAACATAATTTTTATAACATAAAAAAATAATAAATGAATGTATTAGTGCTATGAATCGAGCCGTCGATCTCAGCATGTTCGGATTCAATTTGACCAGAGTATCTATCAAAATTCACTCAAAACATTGATTTGAAGATTGTCCTTTTATCAATAGCTAAATTTATGATTCATATATAAAAATAATCAACATATTAGAACATGTATCTGAAATTTCTGTATATTTTAAGTAACAAAAACAAGCTATCCCATGTGCATAAAAAGCGATATGGATATGGCTTAGGTGAGTCCAACGCCTGAGCTCCGCGCTTTTGCGTGCATATGCAACTCTTATGTTATCAAAAATATGTATAATGTAGTTTATGTATAATGCTATCATAAGTATTTGATAAAGGAAACACATCAATCATTGGTTCCGTACGCCTAGGATTCAATTATACTCTGGCGACACAGGCAACTTTTAATTAAACTAGTTATAGAATGACGAACATTGATTTTTAAATAATAATTATACCTTCACCGATGCAACTATAAATTATTCATTATTTTGGAACTGAATAAAGTGGTCAAGATGATTTTTTTAAGTCGTCGTTACTTTTCAAAATAATAAGATCATCGCCATTAAGTTAAAACGGGTCGTAGTTTCATTTCGACATATTTCAATGAATAGGAACTTCCATGCCAATTATGCCAAACTATTCCCTGACGAGTTGCTGAAGTGTAACTAGCGTTGTGGTACGGATTGTTCAAGAACGCATAGCTACAACTTCCGTACCACCAACCAGCCATATTATGCAATTCGGCGCAATTCGAACCAGAATCATCATTGTCATTGTCAGACGTTGAAAAGCGATAACCATTACTATATGTCATGTCATCACCTGCATTACCAGCTGCGAACGATCCCAAGCGAAGCTTATATTCGGTACACGCGTCCTCGATGCGGAATGAAGCGTATCTTGCGTATCTCCACTCATTGTCCCAATCTTGAATTTCGATGCGAAGTTCGTACGTGGTATCGCCACTCGTGATTAAGGCGAGGTTGTCATTACCTAACCAGAGATTGCCATTTAAATCACCAAACCCATCTGCGTATTCCTTCCAATTTCTATAAAAGCTTACCGAGCTGTCCTTTCGTCTTTGAAACACGATCCAACCAGGTCCCCCAAATTGTTCCTCCATGTCACAATAAACGTTGATTCCTCTCCGGAATGATGTACGGAACTGGGAAGACTGAACTGTAGCAATAGGCTCGTAGACCATGTACACTCCGCTCACAACGTTTCCAAGATCATAAATGTCCTGGCAGTTTTTTGGAAGCAAGTCATTATTAAGTGCGTAATCCGTATCAAAATCAACTTGGTCATTCGGTTGTGCTTGGCATTCATGAGATGCGTCAATCTTTGCCGCCAGTTGGGAAACCTGTTCCGAAACATGTTGAATTATACACTGGGTATCTGGGTTGTTGCTTACTTCGCAAGTTGGTATCGAGGTGGATTGCGAATTAACTGTTTTAGCTGATGCTAAAATCATTATGATGAAAGCGTTATCAAAAAGCATTAAAGCCATAATTCGTTATTTTCTATGCACTTAATAGCTTACCAAATTATGTTTTAACTATTATTTGGTGATACATAACTCAATTGTATGATCCATTAATGATTGTTAGCCCTTTAAATACTCTTTTCTCCGCTAAATCCAACTGTTGTAATGTACAAATCAAATTACCATATATTTTATAATGTTGATGAGTTTAAGTAGACGGCCAACGCACTGTTATGTAAGCAAATTAATGTCAGGTTTATTTGGATTTACATGTGTATATTACCAAATTATAGATAATACAGTGTTTAGCGGGATAATCTAAAAGCTAACAATAGGGATAAGTGTGAATACATTAGACATACTATCATTACTGGCACCTATATGCCCTGTGTTATTGCGGTGAATTGAACCTTTGGAACTTTGGTAATTACCCGGTCAAAGATTTTCACCCCCGATGACCTACGACTGTGTAAATCAATCAAACGTTATAAGCAAAATACATTTTCTTATACAAAGGCTCTTAGAATAAACCATGCGGTGGGAATTTCTAGTAAATATAGGATACATTTTTTATACAAAGGCTCTAAAAATAAACCATGCGTTGGGAATTTTCAGTAAATATAGCATTTCCTGTTATTACTTGTAGATTAGAATACACTGAATGACACCTTGAAGCGTAAAAACGGTTTTAAGTTTACCTCTGAACTAACCTTGGCACAGTTTTATGATTCTTCTTCATGTATGCTTCTCACACTTTAAAGGGCTATCAAACATTTTTTCTTAGGAAATATGATCAAAAGCAATCAGTACATATAATTTCATATAAATTGAGAATTATTTGTTAGGGGTTTTGTTCAATCATTAATTGTCAACATCGATAATTTGTTCTGATTTATATTTGATCGGTAGCATATTTCAACGCGTTATATTTGTCCAAAATGTTTTTTTTCAGATTTGTCAGATTGTTAGCAAAATAATGTTAACAGCGCTGTGTACCTATGTTTGAAAATAAAATTTAATGAAAGGTTATTTCATTGATAAAAAATACATAGCAATTTCATGTGACTTATCATGGTTCAGCCACTATAACTGCTATTTTGTGCTGAACTATTTAGTTGCAGTTATCTCAATGTGTCCAACCTAAATACATTGAATTTGATTCCAATGTCCTGTCCAATCAGTTTTCATGGACTAAGGACTTTTGAATTTCAAACGTCTTTTTAAGTATTGAATCTTACTTTAACGACGAACCAGAAAATATACTAGTTGAAAGCCATTTCTTAAGGAATATTAAATTTCAATATAATGTTCACGATTTTCCAATGGATTAAACGTGCTTTTGATAAAGTGTGTACGCTTATCAAGACTATGAATACAAATATGGTAAACAAACTGATTTCTCAAAATGCTGTTCTAATCCTATGGTTCGATTCAGAGTTCATGTGTGGTATGGCCATTTGTAAACAAGGCAGGATTGTCGACACCAATACAAGGATACTGGATTGGTGTTCAAATCCATCGCCGTATTCATTCTAATTTCTACTGACACTAACTGAATCGTCCAGTCGCCTTTGGAACACAAGCCAACCAGCTCTTTCGAAATGTAACCCCATGCAGCAACAGGTTCAAATGTCATCTAAATCCTAATTAGAACACATTCAAACTAATAAATATCCTTGAAATTTCGGTTAAGTGAGCCAGTCCTCAATCCGTTTTTCCCAAATCTCCATATACTGCATGTTGGTAATTGAAAATCCTACTGAATAGCCAATCCTTTCTATTCTAAGACTCGTCATAAAAAAGTATTACGGAAAAATTAGATCTGAGCCACTTGACGCAAAGACATTTCCTCGTTGCGGGATATTTGAAGAAAATACCGTAAAAAAAAACAGAATGGTATGCCAACAAAGACCATGACCTTAGCAAATATAAGCGCGTGACTCAAACCATAGTAGAGAATAATGGTTAAAAAGTTAAAATGATAGAAAGGAGCGACCTACAAAACAAAAATTTAGTTATGGATCATGCATATTTTTGGTTGGTAATGCAAAGGGATAAAAAACTTGATATATGTGTCTGAGTAATATTCTTTTTTATGGAAGTTCTTAAAATGAGTCTTATTTAGAGAAAAGCACCTACGTATTCGAATGGTTCATATATTCACTTCGTTTATACGAAATTATAGATTACATTTTGATTCGATTCATTAATTACCTATTTGGTAGCTGTTTTTGTTCATATTGACATAATGCAATAGCTTAATGCTTGCTTGAATACTGTCAGAGCCCCATATGCTCGTAGCTTGCCATTCAAAAATACAAATATTTGAGACATCCAATTTTCAACTTACTTACGGTAAGGAGCAATCACATATTGGATAGATTGAAGCACTAGAAACAGCTCGGACCTGTCAAGCAGCACGTTAGAGGAAAACAAGAGCTATCAGTTCCTTGTCGAGCGAAACGTAATAAGTGATTGAAAAAACGTATACAAAAATGTATACAAAAACACGTCTTTATAAATACGAAAACTAACACATTTGTTTAAACTGCAGGAACAGAAGCAGAAAAGAACTTTTATCGTCTATCTACTGTATTTTTACTAAATAATCAAACAAATAAGAGTGAATTTTATTCTTGCAAACCGTTTCACTTTATTCAAAATAATCATTCACAATACCTATTTAAAAAATCATCAAATCAGTATTCCTCAACTCTTTAAATTAGACAGTACTTTCAAAAAATTATCAAGCCAGTCGGAATAAGTTTGGACACATATCTTGAGATGAACAGCTCGTTAGGTACACCTCATAATCGGGATACGTTTTGTGTTTCTTTTTATACGAGAGGGGCTAGCACTTGATGGTCAGATGAGGGTTATTACCCTGATAACAAACTGCTAATAAACAAGAGTGATGGACGTGAGAAAGTGACGACGAAAGAGCAGTAAGGTTATTAAGTAATTTGTGAGTGTGGAGTATTAGATTTCCAGGATACAGTCAAAAGACGCATGGCATGTTATGATAGAAGATGCAATAAGAGTTGTTCCCGTGTTTGAAGTATAATGCCAATATTACTCCTTGTCATTTGTCATTTGTTATGTGCGAGATGAGTGTGGGGACTAAAACATTTACCAAGCTACTCTGGGAACCCATAGTTTTATAATTTAAATAAATGTTTCTACAGTGAGAAAAATTGATGTATGATTCTCTTAAAACAGAAATGATAATTCGCTATGTTTTGTATATAACTGCGCCGAGCGTTTTGGGTATACGTAAAATATGCCATATGCCGATGAAACTGAAGGTCACGCGATTAAGACATCATTCCGAGTAGATTCAAATCAAGCGTGACCAATGATTGACTCGAACCAAGCACAGAAAGCGTCTCATGCATAAAATACGGGGAAACCAAAATATAACGCCCGTCATCTTTTCATTTTAAGCCAATCGTGGCGGATGCAATGAACAAAAAACTGCGTTAATTGACCATGTTTGTAAAAATAAAGGCTATAACTCTGGAAACTGCTCACGATAGAACGAAAACAATGAATGTATATAAATCAATGTATAACCGTATTATAAAGTTTGCACAAAATACTATACTTTATTCTTGAAAAGCTTAGAGAAATTGGGTGAAGGATATAATTATTTAAATCCCTTGTAACAATATTTGAATTATGTGGCAATGTCCGGACAGGGCCTTTAACTATGCAGACTATAATGGCTCATGATAAAAACAAAAACGCAAAACCAAATAACAAACAAAATATGCCTTTACTTTGACTACGTGTTTTAAGAGGAAATTTAACTACGAAGAAATTGGGGAGTGCCATTTATTTTTATGATATTAAATTATATGAAGCAAAATCTGGGAAATTCATCACATTTTAATACAAGTCCATAACCGTGTGTACTTATTTATAACATATTCTCTTCATTCAATAATTGATATATAATGCACTATTTCAAACATTCTAAGGGTTATCGTACCAAACATGGGTAATCAGATATGCAAGAAAACGACAATTTAGTTTGTAAACGCACTAAAATCAATTGGTCAAATCACGTCATCTGATAAACGTTATGGTTTGATTAAATACAAATATGTTCTATAAATATAAATTTATCAAAACTAAATTGCATCCATTGTATAATGTTGCACTTGTCGAGTCAGCCTTTATATAATTTAGTAATACATACAATATCTAATACGGATGTGTTTATCACAGAACAGTTGAGAATAAATGCTCGAAGCCACCCCAGTCTGTCATGTGATTTGAAGATTACACACATATTTTCGATTGAAAACCATCCTTAAAATATGCCATTATTTATAAACTACTTGAACTAAGGTGCTGATAAAAATACTCAGAAGGATATTATATCTTCCGACAGGAACTCTCATCTTCTTTTTTTAAACTAGAGCCGCCCAAGGTTTATAACAAGTGTGGTCTCTACAAAACATGCTTTCCTAGTCTTAAAAGGTTACAGGACAGGTTGATAAGATCCATACCAGGTGCAGATAACGACTGATTTAACTATGACAGGCGACAATTTCGGAATCACAGTTTTATGGGGTTTCAAGGGCAATAGAGTTATAGACGTTATAGGGTGACAACGAGTAGCAAATAGGGTTATGCAGTGAGCTGTGAGTGAAGAGTGCTACGCTGCCAGGATTCAGTCAAAGACAGATGGCATTGTATGATGGAAGATGTAATTGGAGCTGTTTCTTTGTGTAAATAATAATTACAAAACAATTATCACATAACAAATATTATGTCGATATAAGCGTGTATAATTCATTCTAAGAAATATTTTCCCGTGTCAAAAATTTTATTTGAGGGATGAATGAGTGTGAATACTGTGTGCCTAAAGCATTTACTAAGCTAAGCCGGGAACACATTGTTGTAAACTATTTATATTTTTTACAATGATTTTTCGAGTAAGACATAATGCAACTGTATGAAAAATGGATAAATGCCTTTCTTTAAGCCTTAATTTTTACAAAATAAACTTAACCCGGTTTATAATGTGACACTTGGCAGTCTAATGAGGCATTTCTAGCTCCATTTTAAGCAGTTATGATTGCAAAACAGACCCCCTAGAAATATCAGCTTCTTTTATGCGCTATGTATTCATATGCAATTTCGCAAAAATATGTCGTTTTCTAACTCGGGATAACTAAGGCGCTTGTAAAGATATAAGAATTATGAAATTACTATCGGTTAGCTCAGTTCTTCTAGTTTCTCATCATATAAGTTTCATCGAATAATTATATATTAAAGCCGCTAAAATATTGATTCAAACTAACGCACCCTCCTCTTGTCAAAACTTATCCCGCTGTTGAGTCAGACAGTGGGAAAGATGCCGCTCCTTTGATATCCCTTTAATCTCACTAAGACGCGCGCTTTGGTAATCGAAATGCTCGCGGGACATTTCAAGCAAGTTGCGTCACCTAGCTGGGGATGTGCATCTTGGTATGCATTTTACACTTAGCGATGACATAATCAGGACGTGAGCCTGCCGTTCTGACCAAATAGTTGTACTGAAAGTGGTGGAGGTAACATAAGAAGCACCCTAACACTTCTCTCTCATAAATGCTTTCACGCCAACAAATCTAAATTTCAATATGGGTTCCTAACATCGAAAAATAAATTGAACGTTTTTCAAATGGTGGATCGTGAGCTGTCCTGTAAAAGCCCTATACCTAAAATGCTCGAGTATCAAAAGATGGTACCCAAAAGGTCGGCCATTACGATTGCATAACGTTTCAATGACATTTGAAATAATTACTTCATAGAGCATACTTGAAATGTCCTTGATTCACTTATATTTTCCTTATAAATTATTGTCATTAAATAGACCGTTTAACTTACAATTTTAAAATTTTGGCACATGCCTTATTTATTACAAAAATGCAATTACAATATTGTGAAATCGGTTAACAGCGATCTGTATTGTATCTGCAAGCATCATTAAACCACGTTTACACTTCAAACGCAAATGAATTTGAGTTCTGTATTTTTGCACGAACAAAAGGGATGACTTGCTATGATTTTATACAAATGTGGCTTCGTGGAAGTTTTGTGTGCGGGAACGATGCCCTATCCTGATGAAACTGATGCAATCGTGGACTGTGCGATCGATAATACGTTAGTTATATGAACTGTCAATAAGAGTTTGCGGTGACAAAATAACGATGTACAGTGATGTATTTCATCCGGTATATCTTTACATTTATTTTTGATATTATACATAAATATAGATATTCATTTTAATTATTTCAAGGGTTGTATAATGTTAGTCCATTTCCATGTTTGTTTTGCGTTAACATACTGGTTTTGATATATTTCGAGATATGATAAAACTGATTCTTTAAATACGAAGGTGTTAAAAAACAATAATAAACCGGTTCCTGTGGTGACTATAAATACGTTATATTTAAATTAAATCTATACAGAATAGATACGTTTACGTTATAAAATACATTTTTTATATATACAATGCAACCCTTCTATAAAAAAGCCCATGATATCACTGTTTCGGAATACATAATCATTGGAATAACAGGGAATAATTCAACAAAGCATCAAAACAAAAAAAAGGTGGTACATGTCAACAGTAAACTCTCATTTAGACCATGGCCTACATATTTTTAACAGAAAAGCCAGCTGAGTCATCAAATCAAACATATTTCTTGTAAAAAGACCCTTGATTAAACATATTCATTTGGCAAGGTTAATTTGTCAATACACAAGACATAAGGGCATCAACAATAGTAAGATTAGAAAAGAGTGTAAATAAGATCAGTCAGTAAATATAATGGTCAATACACAAGACATAAGGGCGTCACCAATAATTAGATTTGAAAAGAGTGTAAATAATATCAGTCAGTAAACATCATGCAGACTGAATACAAATAAGTGTGTTCAATCTTTTAAGTATGGAAAATATGTATGCACATTGAACATGTTCAAGATAAAACTATGTAGATATTACACATGCCAATTATACTTATTACTATTGTGCCATGAGTGAGATGGAATCACATTTCAATCTAATAATTGAAGGGTTTCGTGCAACGATGTGTTAAGGCTACTTAACATGTTTCGCAAACATGTGTAGCAAAGTGTTTTGATTGTAAAATAAAATATTTGTGAATGTGTTTTCTAAAGATAAAATTCGATAAAGCGGGTACATTTATAACCATTGCAAAATGTTCCTAAGATGTGTTGATTGTATGAATATAGCGTTTACTAAACAATGTTTATCATCCGTATGAAAGATGACGTTAACATTGTTAAATATTTGTCTAAACCCTCAGTTTATCTAAGCCTTACGTATATTGGTACATTTATTGCCAGGCAATTTCATTTACATTGTGAAAATCTATCCTTTTAAGCATTAACATATACTGCAATAATGTATTCATTCAAATACAAAAAAAATGTCATTTGCCACTTGGCAAAGCCAATAAACATAAAAAACCAAGCGCGGTGATGTAGGTTTATGTTTTCATAGTTAACCATTCCTTGAATATCAATCATGATTTGACAAAAAAAAAACTTACTTAAACAGTCGCACTTTACACAATAAGTATGTTGGCAAATGTTGATCATATCGCCATAGTTCTACTCTATTCAAATAACATCAAAATATATACCAGACAGATCCTGATTGACGAATAAATATTTGATAGAAAGGCTTTTCAAATATAAATTGTTTACATGTGCTTGACATGGGATGTCATTTGCATACATGTCTGCATTTTCGCGATTATATACTTAAAATGAAATACATTGTGTTATAAGTTCTATTGATATATTAATTCAAACAAAAACCCCTTTATTTACCATTCTTCAACTAACAAATATTATTTAATCAAAGAAAGCATGACTTTATTTCAATTTAGTTACAAGTAATACCAGTTAAATTATTTAATAATGATATGAGGCGAATAGGGAATATGTAAATAGTTATATATTGATATATCATATGATTGAAAAGCAAATATATGTTACATAGTATTTACGATTATCATATATTCTGATGTTAACCATTTGTTCTATAATTGTTATCATCACAAAACAACAAGCATTCAACAGTACCGGACTTCACCTTATACTTCACCTTATAAGAAATAATCTGGATGGATGTGTGTAACTGACTGAATAGTAACAATTTGATCAGCTCTTACACATGCCTCATGAAAATAAAACAAACTTGAAAACATGAGGAATTGTAATTGTAAGATGGGCCTGCCAACATAGGACATCTAATTTTAAGATGGGTCTGCTAACATAAGACGTCTAGCATTTGAAATACATGTATATTTTAAGCAGAAAAAAAACAAGCAATCCCATGTGCGTCAAAAGCGAAGTCGATATGGCCAACGCGAGTCCAAAGCCTTAAACACTGCGCTATTGTGCATATCCAACTCTAATGTTAATCAAAATTATGTATAATGTCTCATATAGATACAAACACAATCGATCTCGATACCCTAGTTACCGATTTCAACATGTGCCTTCGCAACTAGCTGGATAAACATGCTCCCTTAGTCGCAAAAACCATCTCTCAGCGTCCGCACTCTCC
>LQRL01029530.1:2640-18999 GCA_001703475.1 Hydroides elegans
CAAAGTTGTTTTTTTTTGTGTATTTTATCTAACTTGTTCGTTGTCCCATAAGAAAACACAAACATAGACGAATTCCGTATGCTTTTCATTATACAAGATTCTGGAAAACACCTTTAAACCAGGGAACGCGACAAAATTTGATTATCAACTGCAAGGCTTCTCGGAAGAAAGTGAAAGTGGATAGAGGTGCCATTAATTAGTGAGCAAGAACATGAGAAAGGAGAATGAAAAGTCCTACACAAAGACTCGGCGCAGTTAATGAGATAGGTCCACTACCTTTCCCCATCACTGAACTCAGCCGCTAATGAGGCATCACTGTGTCACAAAGTGTCATAGAAAAGGAGCACCCAGTTGGTTTGATGAAATAATAACGTTTTTAATGCTTTTGCTTATGAATATTATTTTGGAATTGATCTGTAGGTAAACAACATACATGTAAGTGAAATAAGTAGAAACACGGAGCATATTCTATACATGTTATGCAAAAAAGGGTTTATGGGCTATACGCTCTGGTGTAGTTATTAAGGGCTTAAACCAATGTGTATTTTGGGGTCGACGACGAGGTTTTTTAATGATTTCAAAAATGATGAACAGTGAACAAAATATCAAGTTACCTTGATGTGAGCTTTTTGAAATCACCACGTGGTATACGCAATGACAATACGTTCGCTCAGCATGCGTATACGCCGATGCTAATAAACGATGAATAGTTGAACTCTATCGACGCGAAAAAGGTGCGGTTGCCATATATTTATAGCACATTTATATGTGAAAATATCAATATTTGATATTCATTTATATATAAAAAAAAATATTGTATATAGGGATTATCCTATCAACGGCAAACTGTTTTGGGAATAGTCAACTCAGCTTAAGGTATATTGTCTCATATTTTATCGTTCAGGACATTTTGCTTAAACAATAATACTAATTTTCATTATAGAGTTGGTTAGATATGGAGTTTCTGAACTAATGTAAAAAATTAACATTCGATGTGTATGTGTCGTTATATGTTCGAGTTAACAAAACTGTTGTTTGTGATATTAATGACAAAAGCAATGCCATGAAACATCATGCATGAAGCGGGAATAACGTGGTTCATTTGGTCCAATACGACATGACACGACTTTTACTTTGATGGAGGAAAATCGCAAAAATGAAAATATACTTATTTAAATAGAGGGCCATGACGGGTTTCAAACTATCTCAAAACCACTTTAATTTGTGTGATTTAAAAATCCATATGATTAAATGCAGAGTTTGCCAAATGATTGTTCAATCCATAAAAAACTTACTTTCCCAGGTCTCACTATGCATCGTTATACGATTTATAAGAAAATAGGGGATAACTTTTGAACGAGATTATGTTTAAACTGTTCTGTGATGTAACAATATGTCATGATATATAGTAAAATTGTATGAATGTATGAATGTGGTACCATCAGGGTAAAAAAAGCGACGTCAAACAATATCGTTATGACATGATCGCATCTCAAATAAAACAATCAAATTTTCCACAATGTCGGAAAAAAATTCACAATAGGCCTATCATTGATTTACTGCGTTGAATACTAACTGTCTCAAAATTAGCCAAAAATTAATAAAATACATCTATTCGCAACATCCATAGTAGCGTTGAAACATTGAATCGCGAAACATTCGGACATATCCAGAATGTTTTCTTTTTCGAATGGTCTGTCTTGCACATGTTGCCTGATTAAACCAAGTTGAACTTTTATTTGTGAAGTCAGACTCTCCCTGTTGTTACACATATTACATATTGTTTTCTTACTCAGAGAAGAAATCAGTCCCCATGGAAACTACATTAAGGCTTTAGTTGGTAATACTATTTTATACACATTTTTCCTGATTTGGTGAATCGTACGGCAGAGCAAATGTGTAATCGATTCGCTTCAACGCGTTTGTTTTTCTTTCGAATAGACCAGTTGTTCCTACAGGTGTACGCAATCTTGCATTTAATTTGGGTTTAGTTGAAAAAAATATCGATCTAGCCATAATGCCCACCTAAAAGAAAGTTCGAACCTTGCATATTCAATGTTGAGTCTGCACTGAATGATGAATCAGAATTAAGGTATCGCGTATGCTGGCAATGTACACTACATTTAGATGAGTGTTTGAAACGCATTTCTCAGATATTTTGAGTTAAGTATTTCCTTTGCACTGCAACATCCAAATGTCAAATACTGGTTTCGCCGTAGTAAATACATTATGCAGAGATATATAAGATAACTATGATATAAGTCCCCCCTCTGGTTTATAATCTGCCTTTATATGGCACTGTTAAAATGGAACGGATGGAGATTGTTATTGCCCAAGGCTATGTCACCCCCTAAATTATTCAATACTTTTAGTCTAGATGGACCATTAGGTTGCCCTCCTCGCAAAATAGGTGTTAAAGGATAATTACGTGGTGTCTCCTATGTTTCGCTGTCCCATGTACATTTAGAGTATATGGGAACTCTCATTTGACGAAACTATTTTCATATACTCAGTTTTAAAGTTGTCTTTTTTTTGTGTATTTTATCTAACTTGTTCGATGTCCCATAAGAAAACACAAACATAGACGAATTCCGTATGCTATTCATTATATATCCGTATGCGATTCTGGAAAACACCTTTAAACTAGGGAGCGACAAAATTTAATTATCAACTGCAAGGCTTCTCGGAAGAAGTGAAAGTGGATAGAGGTGCCATCAATTAGTGAGTAAGAACATGAGAAAGGAGAATGAAAAGTCCTACACAAAGACTCGACACAGTTAATGAGATAGGTCCACTACCTTTCCCCATCACTGAACTCAGCCGCTAATGAGGCATCACTGTGTCACAAAGTGTCAAAGAAAAGGAGCACCCTATTGGTTTTGATGACATGATAACGTTTTTAATGCTTTTGCTTATAAATATTATTTTAGAATTTATCTGCCAATAATCAATATAAAGGGAAATAGTAGAAACACAAAGCATCGGTCCTGAAATGAATCAATCTCTTTTGAAAAAATCATCGGGTATCAGTTCCCCCGGAAACAATATGCAAAGTTAACAATATATAAACTAATTTCTAAATGTTCTTATACGTTAAAAACTGTTAAGCCATACATGGAAAAATGTTTATGAGGGTGCGTTTGAATACAATGGAGTATTAGCGGTTTGAGGCAACCCCTTGACAAAAAATGAACCGATTCCTGAGCGACAACTGAGATTGGGTGCCCTTGTTATGAATGATAATAATAAGAGGCAGAGATCACCTGCGCTCAAAGCCCACTGCTTTGTTTTAGTCGTTGCTTTATGAAGTTGTTGCCACCGTGTTGCTATGGAGGGCAACGGGAATGCGGTCGGGGGCATGTGTTCGTCGTTTATCTGATCTTTGGTGACACACTGTTAATTGGTTGTGATTTCTCCTGTTTCTGATCATTGTTTTTTTTTTTTTACTGCGTTTTCCCAATGACACGCGTGGACATACATGCTGTGCCGTGTTTTCATGTGTGCTCTCTGATCGCATACACGCACACGCCCAACGTTGACGTATCGCACCTTTCATTGCTCTTCATGTTCCCATTGTTTTCTTGAATTTTCACCAGCTTTGATGTTTGCTAATTTGGATATAAACTCTGATTACACCTGGCGGCCAATGCCTAATTTTTATCAGTCTGTGGAGTTGGTAATCGCCATTTTGTCAGAAATGACCTTTATTCCAAGGGTTTTTGTTTCATATCAAGCATAACGCGCACCTTATGATAGATAATCGAAGTTTTTTTTTTCCATAAATGCGAATGCGCTTCAACGTGTTTTGCAAATAGTCAATGAATGATTATCTCGATAAGGTTATAAATCTTACGTTAGCCCCCACACTTCATGCGTGTTTCGCATTACATTTATACTATTTTTCTAGTTTCAACAATAACCTACACTAATGCACGCGCTTATTTAATAAAATTATACGCATCCCATTCTGTTCTACTTTAATAGTGTAAAATGATTTATGTTAATAATAATATTTCATCGTTTTTCATTGATATATTTCTTTTGTTCTATTTCAATTTCATAACATCATAAATAAAAATGACTTTACTATTTTTCAATCATTAAACCTATTCTTGTGCCCCACCAGTCCTTCGGAGGGTCCATTTTACCAACGACGCAGAACAAAGGTTCACTAAAGCAGTTACCTTGGCATGCACTAATGAATTAAAAGCATTTCGCGATTTGTTAAATTGAGTCAAGTTTGACGTTAAACAACTTTAGACGTAATGGCTTGTTTTTTATAAAATGACCCTCTCGAAATGTTTACTGCTGATTTATGAATAGTGTTAGAACATAAACACGCTCAAACACAATATTACGCAGCAACTTATGTCATGTTCAATATATGCTTGCAATTATGACAATTTATGATTATTAAGTTTATCAATATCCGTTTTTATTTATATCAGCACAAACAATGGTCAAATATATAAATGGTCTCCTAATAAACAACAATATATCTATAATAAAATCTATTACATAGATAAATATCGAAGATACATTATACCATTGTTATACCATAAATAAAGGTGTAACTATTTTTCATTCAACATAATGAACTGGAACTGATGTAACAGGAATTGTAAAAGATACTGCTGTCAATATAAACATGATTAAAAAATTATAAATAGCGGTAACTAAGTCAAAATGACTCAGAGTTGTAAAAAATGGTTTAACGTGGGGAATGAAAATGTCAAAGAGCTGACTGATCAAAAGGAGGAAAGAGAATATTTAGGGAAAAATCGAGGCCATGTGTACAGAGGCATAGTCAGCAATCAATACGCAATGGGCATCAAGGGGTAACAAACAGAGGGGGCAGCAGGGGGTTTCTGTGCGAGAATAGGGAGAGAGCAAGAAATACTGAAAAGAGACAACATAACTAGGAAATGTCGTCCCTGTTACCCCCACCCCGAAAGTGAGGTCACATGATCAGCACAGACCGCCCCCTCTTGGTGTGAGCGAGTTGTGTTGTCTATTCTGCGAGACTCACACAGCACACACAAGTTCATTGTTTGCCATCTGGCTATGGGCTAATATAAGGCAGCTGGCCCCGCTTCTTCCCCTACTCCTCCTATAAGAGTACTAGTATCTCTGCTAGGCCTTCACTACCCTCACATTATCTTCATACGGCTTGGCAACAAGAAGCCAGCAAGGCGCGCACACATGCATGAGTGTTATCTCTGAAAATAGAAAACGCATCACGCAAAGCTTCGTGCAGTACATCCAGTACAAGAAAAAATATTGAGAACGGATATTTAAAACAGGAGAAAAATTTAAACGAGAATTAATCCATCGCAGATTGTGTGTTTTCTCTTCTCACTACAATCGTTAGTGATCCACGAAGGTCGTTTTATAAGCGTGTGTAAATTTGAAGGTGTGTTTGTGAGGATGAAGTAAAAAGCCGAACGCATCTTATCTGGAGCTTTTATCATTTAGCAGCAGTCAGAGTTGAGTGGAAAGCACAAGTGGAAAATATTTTTTTGTGTTCTTGGTGCCAAACAAGCGGGAGAAAACTGAGTACAAAACAGTACCAAAACTGGAAAAGCGCAAATCTTTTATCGAAAAAAAAACTGCACTGATAATCCAACTAATTGCGTTTGATAAGTGATTGTGTGGAGCCTGCGCCTCGTATTTTGTGAGCAACTACATCTTTTGTGCTTTTCAAAAACTGGAAGGACTGGAACAAGATCGATACGCTGCAGTGAGGGTTTTTATCAGACGCTCTGTTTATATCCTTGGGCAAAACTAGTGGACGCCTGCCCTTCTATAGAAACTGCAGTGTAAATACTTTACAAAAGAATACTGAGTAGGCTAACTATTTAGAGTGATCAGTTGAGTACCTTGGAATCAATTTTCTAAGCAGTGTCAGTTTGAGTCGCTTGAGAGATTATTTTACTCGATCCAGATAAAAAACATGGGAGTTTTACATGAAAGTCATCAACAGTCCATTAGCCCAGGGTTCTATTCTTCAGGTTTGCTATCTCATTATTTCTATTTTAATTCTATTTTAAATCGGCTAGAGTTCATGTTGATAACTTCTTGAATGCTATCGTTACTGAGATGAGTAAGAATAATATAAGGAAGCGTACACGTTTGTATGCACGATATCAAATTCACTGATAGTCAAAAAAGTGGTAATGACGTAAGGTAGTAATCAGATGATTTGAGTAGAGTTTGGCATACTTTATGATAGCAATATGTTTTATTTACGATAAGGGAGCGATTAGTTAACGCATGATGTTAAAAACGGAAGAAAGGTAGTGGGTTGATTTGAACTTGAACAATCGGTGCATTAAAAAAGCCAGCGTGTTTTTCATCACCTAACATGCCATGCCAGTTTTTGCTAAAAACTACATGATATCAAAACAAAGAAAATTGCTAAAGGTTTGGCCAACTTGCTCACTGTTTGAGGTTGTATCAATATAGGTGTAGCGTATTTGTTCGCCGCAAAAGATTATAATTTTATTTTCCAAAACGATTTTTCCATATCAAAGTCAGACGTACGCGCGAGACGTACTTTATCGTAAAATTCGATAAGAATATTTTCTTAGTGAGTGGGAAAAGTTACCGGCGGTTAACAGACTTATACTCCGTAAGGAAGTTGTTATCGTGCGTTTTAATAATAATCGGGACCTGTGCTGTGTTCTTTTGGCATAACATAGAGTGATAGGGATAAAAAACGTAAGTTGATTTGATAAGCAGTGGAATACTATTGTTCTCACTCGTATTTTACGTCATTTGATTCGAACAACGTGAACGGATAACAGCGAGAACAGACTATCCTGATTTATTAAATCTGAAATCATTTACGAAAAAAAGGATTAATTAGTTGAATATACTAATAGGTAAATGTTTCTTACAAGTGTATCGATAGTTTTGGTGGTAAAAGTCTGTGTGTCGATATTTGACCGACATCCTTGGGGTTCAGACTAAGGTTCGAATGAAAGAATAGATTTAAACTGATACAATAAATTGAATAAGTTGCAGTTTTTGATTTTGTCGATAAAAAATGATGGTTGAGAATTGTGAAATAGCCTATAGTTGTGCGACAAAGAAAAGACTGTGGAAATCGCAAGTGCCGATCGGATTCGCTCATTGTATGTAATCAGGGCCATAGTCAGAAGCCTATTTTACATCGAATTTAATTTAGGTTTCTGATCACAGATCAGTTTCATGAGGGATACAACATTTTAACTGTTTTCTGATCGTGTATGCCTAATCATAGGGAACACATAATCGTGAGGAAACCGTTAATTGCAATGACCACTCAATTCATCGATTACGTGGTACTCTTTTTCCAGAAGTCATGCTCGAATTCAGATATTAATAAAACTCATTATATCTCCATGTTCACTGATAATACATTTCATTAACCTCTTATTTTTATTGCAGAAGACCGTAAACTGTTTGTTGGAATGCTCAATAAGCAGCAAGCGGAGGAAGACGTGAGACAACTGTTCAGCCCATACGGAAGCATCGAAGAGTGCACCATTCTCAGAGACCAGAACGGAAACAGCAAAGGTGTGTGGATTTCGACGTTTATTCCCTTTGATTATGTGAAGATCAATATATGTTTTTATTGAGTAAGGGCCTGGCCAACATGGAAGCTTCATGCGCATGATGCAGCTTCTGTTTACTAAAAATTGTTTGTCCAATGTGTTTGTTGGCGTCCTTGACGCGTCTTGAAGTAAATGGCGTTTTAAAATTATTGTTTGTTAGGAAAACAGCCACGAGAAGTTTTCAATGTAGCCAGGTCCTTACTAAAAAAGGTTTGCTTTGGTATCGTAAAAAAGGCACCTCTTTTCTAAGCTAAAAATCATAATTATATATTCAATCTATAATATTTCACAAGAAATAACGCGCATGTCAAATGCCTTCATTAGCTATAACACAACATAATAACACAAAATAAAGCCCTTGATGTACATTCATTCCGTGGGGAGGTGTCATTGTGCCATTTTCATAGATATGAATTCGCATGAACGGAGACATGTGCAAGCACATCTGCATTTGCCATTTAAATGTAAACCAACCTCCTTCTTGGCCTTTTAACTACAATATTGATTTGCTCCCCATTAACCTTAGCTAACATTTTAAAATAAATTTGGTTTAGTTTGATCGACTCAGGACATGCACATTATGTATTTCAGTTTTTAAACAAAGGTCTGTACATGTTTTAAAACTATCGAAATGGCATTAACTATTTTAACAGTGTTATGACACTTAAAAAACGAAGACAAAGACAACAAGAACACATATTTTCATTTCAGTAATCTTTGTTTTAAGCTGTATGACTTAAAAATGTAACTTATTTAAAGTATCAGAATGTATCGAACGGGATTTAGCGGTGGGATTTAACTGCAGGCACTTTGCAGGCACTGTGGAGGTCTGATCAGCATTTTCAGGCGTATGCAACCTGTTAAAAGTTGTACGCATATTTCCACCTGTTCTTTACACAATGTTTTCATTCGGTTATTTGAAACGATCGGCCCAGTTTTCTTTGTCTACCTTGAGCGAAAATTCGTCTAAGGTATAGCAGCGTACATTTCTCTGCCACTCAGCAGCTCTACTTTAGTCCGACTTCGCATGCTTGAAAAGTAACCGAAATTGAATCGAGGGAAACTAGAGAAAAATAATTGTTCTCCTAATCTATTAAAGACTTATCTCCATGGCTCTGGCTCGATTTTTAGCTCTTAAAATGTTCTAATACTATCGTTAATTAAAAAAAAACAAATCCGTGAAACTGAATTCATCCTTGCCGTATGGAAGGCAACCATAAGGAAAACAAAGAAATTGGATTTTATTCAGCGTTAATAAATCATTTGCCAGGGGGTGAATGGCCACGAAATGACCCCACCCCCTGCACTGGGTCAAATCTGACCGCTAATGAACCATAATAACGGCGGTCCTTTAAAGAGGAAGTGTGATCGGGCCTTTGTCTCGAAGACATTCCTTTGTTTCTTAGATATCTTGGGGTGGCGGCGAATTAAAAAAAAAAACGATTTGTGCTCAGTCATCAGTCATATTTTTTCGATCAATATAAAATTTGCCTTGAATTTTGCTGATTTTGAAACATTTACATACACCACAGACTTTGGCCATACTTCTCCAAGACGATGGAAAAATGATAAGATAGCCGAAAATCAAAGATTTCTCAAACACATACGCGAGTATATTGGTTTCTTCCGATAGAGCGAAGGATGGAATTAAGCTTTCTCAGCTGTGGCAAAAAATACAATACAAATACGCAATGCTGTATACATCAAGGTCAAATCCCAATATCCGCTGCACCAATACAGTTAATTGGCTCCGTTCAGCACTGATTTACGTTGTATTGTTTTAGTGCAGCTTTCGATTTGGGGAAACGAAAGATGCATTGCCCAAGCTTTGTTGATATTATGTTTGCTCATACCAAAAACAAACTATTTTAGAAATCACATGTTTCGATCAAGATTGATCATTAATTGATATAGACCGTGATTTTTTAAATTGTTCTCAAATTTTTATCATAAATGCTAGAGAAGGATTCTTTCTTGTTTTCATTAAGTGAAACAGTTTGTGGAGATATTTACTGTCATTTTGATAGGATTATGTCTTTTTGAAATCACATCTGTCATCCCGTCAACACTGAATTCTTTGAAAACTTGGGACCCCTGATATTCGGGCATTCGTTTTCTTTGTGTGCATGCATGTGTTTTTGCAAATTCGCACAGGAATCAAAGAAAGGCAGCAGCAGTAATCAATTAAGATTAGCATGCGATTTATTCAGGAACTATTTGAATAACCCGAGGCTAGAAAAGTTTTGCTTGTGCATGGTAGGGACCTGCAAAGACGTGTAGTTTTTTTTCTGTGGGTCCTCGGATTGAAACTTCCAGCGATAAACATGCAGCAGCTCTGCTCTTGTGGTTTGTGGTTTTCTAGCGTTTTAAACAAGCCATTCTTGCGTCTTTGTTCTTTTGTCTAAAATTAGTTTTTTCCTCGATTGGTGTTATCGGCTGCTTTTTTTTCTGAAGAAAATTGAAATGCTGCGTTTTACTTGACTTATACACCTGTTTTGGCAATACAGGTGAATAAGCATCTCCCTAGTTGCCATCAGATTTGCTTTATAGTCGTTTCTGATCTGAGAAGCACGGCATATTGACTAATATATTCATCCTCTTCATTTCTTGCCTAAAAATATATGCATTTCGACCTACTCACCCAAGATATGCCTAACTAGGTTAGGTTTTTTTTTCAAAATTATCTATTAATGTGAATAAGGGCATGCTGGGTCTTACAATAAAGTCTAGCATTATTTGAAACACCAGCGATGAAATAGAAAAACACTAGATCATGAATAACGAAATCTAAAATATGCCTCAGCTAGATATATTCAAAGCTAACCACATGTCACCAAATAGAAAAACTGGATAACAATTATGAGCGTTTTTGAAAAGAATCTTTCTAATTCATTGACATTAATCAATACGTGACCCGAAATGACATATTGCCGAATAGCGGAAGAGAAATGTTGTTAGGGAGCGTATCTGGATAAAGAAGAAGCGCAAAATAAAACCCCTTAGATCCATTGGTGGCCGAGGTCATTATATTTTGTTCATGTAGAAATAGTCATTTTTCAAAGCGCTAAATCAATGGGTAAATGATTTCATAGATTGCTATTACCTATTGATTTTCTATCCAGATTACCTCAATTGTAGCCCCTGGTAAAACAACCGGTTCACCCTATTGAAGTGTCTTTTAAAAGCACGCTATTAAGAGACAAGCAACGATCGCTTTACATCAATTTCATCGAAAATTGCCGTCGCCACCACCGGTAATCGGAAATCAATTTTATGCACTTCCAGGTCCTTGTGACGCTCGAACTTTTTATCAACTATGCAACGGTGTGTGTATTAATATGCTTTTAGCGTCAAAAAAGCTTCCTATTGATATTTTTTCGAGCATGAAAAATAGCTGTCAGAAATGTAAATGGAATTAAAAAATGAATAAAGTTTTATAATTACAAACGACACAGAGTCATAAAAAATAACTAATGCCATTGAAATAAAGAGTAATGGATGTTCATTAAGTAGCCCAGCAAATAATTGTTTTCAAATTGCTTTTCCAAAATTAATAATAGATCCGACGCTCTTATGCGTTCGCAGTATTTTTATAGATGGTGCCACCGATTGTTGCTCCTTTGCAACTTTATTGCTTTTAAGGTTATATTTAGTAACTCAAGTCATAAAACACATAAATTATAAGCCCTATCCTCACCAAGTAGGTGTGAATAGTTATCGTAATAATGAAACAGTTGGCGGCGCAATCACGGTGAAGAGCAGGAACCATATTTGGAGCAAACAATGGGGCAGCTGCCTTCAAGGGCTTATAGATATAACTTGTTTAATATGAGACCTACAAGTTTGCCCTTCAAACATTACACCCTTGTAAAAACCAGCTGATCCGCCACTTAATACAGGTACTCTTCATCCGCGTTTTTACCGGTCAAACAAATCGCAAATAATGTGAGCCCTGTTCTGTTGGCGTTGTATGGAATTTCAATGCCTCGGCGGCGGCAAAACGGATACAGTTATTGAATCCATAACTGTTTGTTTGCTGCTGTTAGATCGTATGTTATGGCTGGTTTCGATACTCGAATTGGAGTATGATGATTTGGATTTTATAGTTTGTCCTTTGGTTGAAGAGTATTCCATTTCTATAATGGCTTAGCCTGACCTGGCCATTCCTAGAATCCAGTAGGATTTGGAAACAGGGAGGACGTATCGGTTGCGAATGCGTATATTCAAACTATTCAAGTCCTTTGTTTGAAAGTGTTTCCTTCCTATTCACGTTCGAGCTTTTTCGGCGGGATGACCCTCAAACATGTCAAGTGTCTGCAGATGACCATTTTATCGAATGTCATTCGTCATAAACTGGCGATTTCTCTTTCGAAACTCTTCCCTTTGTGCTGTGTTTTGCCATATGGCTCTCTGTTTAGGTCTCTTTCTCTTTTAATGCATGCTCTTTAAGGGTATCCATTATGCTAAAGCTAAAGTCAAAATAACGTTTTCCTTGCTTGATTAAACAACGTGGTATTTAGACGATCGCAAATGTATGCCAATAAAGCGCTATCATAACTGTTTGTCCAACGGCTGAAAGTGAGGAACCTTCGTGAATCATGGAGTAAAAAGCGAAATAAATAGGAATGACACAAACGTCTGTGGAATCTATTTCTTCTCTAAGAGAAAGGAAACACTGACCTACCTATCGATGGTACAAACTCATCATTTTATTAGAAGAAGCAGCGTTTTTCTATTTAAGTTTCACTTAAAATCGTCATTACATTATAAATCATATCTAATCAAAAATGATGACTCACCATTAGTCATATTTTACACAATCTTCAGGAACCCCGGGCGTGACATTACATTGGATTCCCTTGGTGGTGACGTTATTGTCGTTTCTTGGCCACTCGACGGATGGCAATTCCATGCTTGGTTAATATAATCACGAAGCTGTATCGAAGCTGTTAAATTACATAAGCATTTATACTTTAGTGGTCCTCCGGATTTACTCAATTTAATTTAATAAACTTTTAAAACAGCATTAATCGATTATATATGGAGTTTTTTTTCTTCCGGAAACGGCGACTCGGCCATATTTCTTTGATTCAGCCTACTCATTGTCTGCCCTCGCCGACCCTGGAAGCCCTATCACTGCCCCCTGCGCCCCTTCTGCCACTCATGTGCGGCGCTCCATGATTGTGCCAGAAAGGATCTCAGGGTCTTCCTCGGCTTTTCCACTTGGCTAGCCAAGCACATGACCCAAGTGATGACCTGTCGTTGCCTATATTGATGAAAAAAGGGGGCGCCGCGGTGTTAATCTCGACGAGGAGGCATCGTGTGTTTCCATAGGGACCAAGCCCTTATGCAATCTACGGTATGTCTCCACTGACAACGCTGCAGCCTGGTCTCTCATTTGCCTCCGCTAATCCAGTGTCGTCACCGGAGCGCACGAATTCGATCATGTCAGTTTTGGTTGAGAATGTCAAAACAACTGATACCATTCCCGTCTTGGTATTCGACTGGAATTTGTTTATTTTCATGATCAAACATTAGCAGCGGCATGTACTCTTATGTAATTATTTGGAGGTTTTCCTAAATGCTTTACTTGAATTTGACTGGGTATTCTCTATTCAAAAGATGTAAACATGCTTGTCATATTTTCAAATTACGTAAAACATGCGCATATAATTTAATGAGAAGCAGTTCCCGGAAAGTTTAGGAGGCTGGCACAAAATGAGGGCGCGTTCTCCTCACATAAGCACGAAACACTTTAATGGGGTTCGCGATAGATGACACGAGCCTGCCAATCATGACATGGAGAGCAATTAACAGGAAGCCAAGAATTTTTAAGTAAGCTTATTAGTGCATGCGGCTTTATCTCTCTGCACACTCAAGACGTCCTGCGCTCGGAACCAAAGCAATTAAGCTGCCTCGCTATATACGCTTTTGCCGTTTGCATGACCGCCATTGCCCCCCATACCCGCCCTTCACCACCAGGCCTCGGTTATTGTCATTCAGGAAGTGGACTGGGGTAGAACGCGGTCATTCCCCCACCCTCTGTCTCCCTTTCGCCCAGGACACATGGGCACACGTTATGACAACGCTTTTGTTTTCCCGATTCCTGTCGAAGCCCCGGTATTATATTTCCCTCTGGCAACAAAAGCAAAAGCAATAGTCCATTTTGCACTTTGAGGCACTTCCGCTGGCAGGCAAGAAAAAATGAAGATTTAGAAGACGGGCATCAGTTATGGATTCCTGTCACATCCCAGGCAGTTCCGATTGAGGGAGCCGCAGTTGCGTGATCTGCATTTACGATTTCCCTGGCTCCTGTTTATGTTTGTTTTTGTCTTCTTGTCTAAACTGCATCATTTCCAACGTCCCCCTGTATTTTATGCGTCTTGCAATATGTGTTGATTCCACTTAAGTATTATGCGCAATCTAGCGAGATTACATTCAGTCGTGAATCACATTGCCCACTATGTTTCCCAGAGCATCCATTTTGAGGAATTAGATATTGTTAGCGTTTTCGGTTCAATAGCACCATAAATCTTACCCCTGAGCCCTCTTTAGAGTATCCTAGAAAAAGCACCCATATCCACAAATTAAGGCTGATAAAACCCGTGCTTGATTGCAATAGATTCTCAGGAGAAGGACAGGGAGAGAAAATCGAGAGGAAAAGAAAGCAAGCGTTAATAAGCATGATGTATGGCAACCGGTCATGGAAAAAGGAATTACTTCTAATACATTGTGTCTTAGCTAATGTGGTGGCAACACAGGCCGCTCGTAGATTGCTAATATATTGGCACTGCAAGAGATTGTACAGGAGAAGCAAGCATTGTTGCTTGCTCACTATAAACAGAACAAATTGCAAGTGCGCCTCTGGCAGCGTATACAGCGGCGCTCTTGCCAAGAGAGAGAAGGCTGGTGAGTGTACGCAGCGGTGGTGGGCAGGGATTCTGACAGATCCTGACTTACAAACGATATGTATAACGCTTAACTAAATCCAATTCATAAAATATATAAAAGATGTATTTTTGCTGTATTTTCTAGTTTTTGTGTCAACGGGGATGTGTATTATGTTGGTGCATTTGAATTAGGTTCATAATGGTCTTTGTTGGTTTAATTTAGTATCAACTATCTGTATTCTCAGTTTCTCTCTCTCTATCACTCACTCTATCTTAAATTAGTTACTCCATATATTTCATACACAGCCGATATATTCATTCATAATTCATTATATGTAATTTCTTATTGATACTCACGAAACATCTTATTTCACATTGATAAAACTGTACTACATCCGAAAAATGTGCTTGATGTCAAAGGGAATATACTAAGTACGGACCTATTTGCCATAACTCATTGGTATTACACAGGAGTTGATTCGATAATTGCTATATTTCACATGGGTATGTCGATGGAATCTTAGCGATGGTGAATATGAGGAAACAAGAACGTAGTGTACATTCCTCTCTGATGGAAAGCATTCTCTTTATCAAAATATATACAAACGAATAGAACACTAGAAGAGAGCTATTTATTACGCATTATGAAATTAGCACCACAATAATATCGCAAAACACAACCGTTTTTCATTATGTTTTTGTTGGCTTTGCTTTGTGTTAGCTTAATCTGTATATGCTTACCTTTTGATATAAAACATCGCCTCCATCTACGCTTAGCATTAAAATCTGATGAAATGGTGCAACTATGTTTAAATTGTTGGAACAGGGAATTTTTACCCTAAATTAAATCTGAAATCTCATTTGTGACATGAGTCATATAGAAAAACTACCAAGTAACTAATTCGGCAGCCTGTGGCCATTGTATAACCAAACCAATACATGCGATATTTCGCTCGCCACTCGCTTAAATCTCCGAGCAACCAGACACAAAATGATAATTTGTAGTCTCGAAAGGAGCATATTATACACCCTCATTGCACAGTGATTCATGGATAAAGTTACTGAGCCAGTGGTAACACAAGGGTCCCTTGTGAACACTGGGGTCACATATGGTCTATCCTTTCAGCCCTGGGCCCCATGGAATTGCTGTTATTAATGCTAACTCGGTACGTGATATCTGGTCTACGGTTCAGCGATACACGTTCTAGAATTAAAGAATATACGCGTATACAGAAATAGTTTTTGCATAAAAAACGTATGTACATGTAGTAGTGATATAATTCTAAACATATTCTGTACAAGTGCATAGCAGACGTTTTATTCGTAAAGGCATACATGAGCATTGAGCATAGTAGAGCAAAAACGAAATGCTAACTAAATGAGCGCACAGATGATTATGTGTGTTGTGCCTGAGCGCATTGTGGAAATATTAGCGATGTTTTTCTTATGTGTGAATTAAATGAGATGTAGTGTATAGAATTCTGTATAGTTCCAATAAAAAAAGTTTTAAAAAAGGATTGGGTCACATTAAACCTTGAAGCAAATACCTTCTTAGTCAACTGTTAAATCAAGTGACACATCATATTCACATATGACCTATTAATCCATAAATATTTATAAAAAAATATAATGCCCCAGAAACATTTTCGTTGCTTCTTACAAATTTATTCAACAACATTTGGTTTCGCATTTCATTTCGTATACGAAATATTTCGATGGCTGTTAGGATGTAGTTGTGGAGGGCAACTATACCCATTATCATAGTTTGTGGTTGCTTAGAATTACCGGATAAAATCCTTTTAGCACAAGTCAACACGACTATACAAACCAGTAAATCGATGAACACAATTAGTCGGGATGGTGTTCTTAGT